>JAOWBU010000543.1:0-25000 GCA_026212405.1 Petrea volubilis
GAAAAGTTTGAGAATGCCCTCCATAACTCAAATTGGAGTAATCTCTCCATCCGAGGTTGTATGTGTTAGAATACATATCATATTTTCTTTGTGGAGCTCCCAAAAATTCTCCCATAGCATTGGCTTGTTCTTGATATCCCTCTTGGAGCGTTGGACAAGTGTTGGTAGGATGTTCAATGGCGGTGCAAATCCTACATACCTTTGCTTGTGAAGTACCTCCTACAAATTTTTAAACTAATGAATTCAAAAGATTTATTTTATCCTCAAGGGAATAAGAACTTACCTCATTGACTCGTCGTGACGGCTCTTGACGCATCCCAAATTGCTGAGAATTATCGGCCATAGTGAAAATTATTTCGCGTGCCTCATCGGGGGTTTTATTGACTTTCACTCATCTGCTAGCTGCGTCAACCATACATCTCTCCATGGGTATCAATCCCTCAGTAAAAGTATTGGATAAGTGTTTGTTCCGAGAACCCATGTTTTGGACAACTAGTGCATAGTTTCTTGAAACGCTCCCAATATTCAGTGCAGTATCTCTGAGTTTCTTTAGCAAATTATTCTAATATCTCTTCGATTTTGTCAATTTTGTTTTTCTTTTTTGTCACTCTCTCTCCTTTTATCTTTTTGTTAATGCGTCATTTTTACCAAGTTTTAGGCCATGTTTGCACTTATTTTGATTAAATTTGGGTTTTAAATTGGTTATAATTTCACCAAATTAATTTCTTACTTGTCATAGGTGAAAATTGATGACAAGTAGCTCAAAAAAGGCCAAAAGCTAGTAAAAAGTGCTAAGGACGTCATACAAGGAAGCTGAGAGGCTAAATATGGTAACAATCACACTTGTTGCATAAGGCATGATCACGCCTCATGGCCAGCACTTTCTACGCGGGAATAGAAGGCAAACGTCTAATTATGACAAGAGTTTTATTTGGAAACATACTCGCTTCTTGCCTACGAATTTTTCGGGTTTCCTAAAGAATTTTTCTAGTCCTGTTAGGAATTAGATTAAGGGTTAGGACACTACATGTTCTAAGACCTTGTCTTAACACCTTTGATTCTAGCTTAGTTATTATTTTTACTTTGAAATTTTCACCTTTTATATTTTTATTCAAAGTTGTGTTCATAGCCATGCGTGGCTAAACTACTTGATTCAACCAACGAGAAATTCAAGCCAACGTTTTGCTAAGGGCTTGTGAGATCTAATCGGTTACCTTGTCTTTTATTTTTATGCAATATTTTGTGTATTTTCTGTGCTCTTTTGGGAAAATTCCATCCCTTCATGATATTTTATTATTTGTTCAATATGGCCAACTGTTCGTTGATAAAGTCTCATATATCCAGTTGGTAAAATTAAATCCGTAATTGTTTAATTAAACCAATTCAAGTGGAAAGTAGTATAATTCAATTGGTCGAAGCTTTTGAATTATGCTATGGAAAATACACAATCTAGTTTCGAAAAATCATGTTTGTAAGTTTGTTGGCTAGGATTGGGTCTTTCTAGTTTTTAATGTTGTTAACGCGTTGAATTCTATCATTTGATTAGAGTTATTCATTAATTAGGGATTACTCATTGCGTTTGCATGTTTAATCTATTATTAAGGAAAGATTATGTTGGATGAGTTCTTTGAAAACTATAACCAATCTATCGCATCCATTTAGAGGCTATCTTTGAATCGATGATCAATCCATGAAAACATTGTGCGAAGAATTACGTTTAACTGAGTTTTTATTTATATCACTTTGTTTTCAATTCATTCGTTGCTTTTTTTTATTTTGTTAACTTTTGATTCAAAAGCCCCATTTTTACTTTGAATACTTGGTTATCTTAGGAATTCGTCAATAAGTTTTTTCCTATGGGATCGACCCTTCTTACCCTATTTACAATTTTATTTGTGTCTAGGAGTAGTAGGAATTATTTTTGGTGGATTCGACAATTATCATGAAAAATTCATTTTTCTTGGTGTTAGTGATTATTCAAAAGCTTATAAATCTTTTAATCCTATTACCAAGAAAATTTTCATTAGTCATGATGTGGTATTTGATAAGGAAAATACATGGTCTTGGGATGGCAATGTTGTTGTACAACAAATTCCAACAAGTTATGATGGTGTAGATGAAGAAACAATAGAATAATCCTTGCAACAAGTTGATGCCCCCCAATGAGGAGATTCTCAATTCCAGGGGGAGCGCTCCATGCCGAAGCTCTCGCTGCGCGGGAAGCAGTTCGACTTGCTCAACGTATGGCGTGGCCGTGGGTCGTTTTCGAGGGTGATTCTAACTCCCTCATCCAGGCTCTATCCTGTACTTGCCTCGATTCGTCCACCATAGGCCCTTTAATCCAGGATATCAAGTCGCTGTGTTCCTCCTTTAGTTCTTACCAGTTTTGTTTTGTTCGTCGTTCCGAAAATGTTGTCGCACACTTGCTAGGCCCGTAACTCTTCTTTTGGTGAGTCGGAGTCTTGTGCGATCCCTCCTTATATCAAGCTTGTACTCGAGGTGGAGGCCTCCTAGTTTTGGCTTTGCGTTGATTATATATCTCTTCGCTCTTTTTCAAAAAAAAAAAAAAAAAAAAAGTTGATGCCCCCCAAAATCATATGCCACCTATCACTGAAACTCAAACTAATGAGCAAACCGAAGCAAATAGATCACGTCGTCAACGTGTTAGACAGAGACTCGCATGATGAAGTTGAAAAATATAAAACACATTTAGTAGCTAAAGGCTCTAGGCAAGAATTTAGCCTCGACTATGAAGAAGTATTTGCTCCTGTGGTGAGATATGATACAATTAGATTGGTGGTCGCACTTGCAGCCCAAAAGTCATGATATATTTTCCAATGGGATATGAAGTCTGCATTCTTGCATGGAGGCTTAGAGGAATAGGTAGTTATTGATCAACCTCTTAGTTATGTTAAGTATGGAGATGAACATTAAGTTTATAGATTGAAGAAGGCATTATACAGGCTAAATAAAGCTCCACGAGCTTGGTATAGTCGTATTGATACTTATTTTCTAAAGGAGGGTTTTACGCAATGTCCATATGAATACACACTTTTTATAAAACATGATGATGAGGGAAAGATACTTATTATGCGCTTACTTAGTCTCAAGGTTTATAAATTATATATATATATATATATATATAGCTTACTTGGGTTTAGTCAAAATGACATGGTTTTAACGAGAGCAAAAATTTAATTAAAGAAATAAATAAGGCAAAATATTGAGAAAAAATTAGGGGTAGAAAAAAACTTTATGTGACGAAAGACAACTTGTCACAAGTTTTTTGTGATGAAAGAATATCGTCGCCAAAACAATTACCATGGTGACAAAAAAATTTCGTTACATTAGAACTGCAATTGTCGCTTGAGAACTCACGCGGTTAAGGATGACCTCTGGACTACATTTTTGCGACGACATAACATTTTCGTCACAAAACCTTGGAACTTTATGGGACGAAAGTGACTTTCGACGCCTGAGATAAGTTTTATACGACAAAATATAATTTGTCACTTCAGCCCCAAATTCTTGCGACGATATGTAATTTTGTCACAATAAATCAGTTTTTTTGTAGTGATAGTGCCATGTTTGACAAATTTAAGAGGTCCATGATGACTGAATTTGATATGTTTGATCTTGGGATGATGCATGTTTTTCCTTGGTATCAAAGTGAAACAATTTGCTGCTAGGAATTTTATTTCTCAAAAAAAGGATATGCAAGAAATTCTTAACAAGTTTCAAATGAAGAATTACAATTCTGTGAGCACACCAAGTGTGGTTTGAAGCTAAGTAAATATCAAAATGGAGAGAAGGTTAATAGCACTCTTTACAAGCAAATTGTCAGAAATTTGATATATTTAACGACAACGAGGCCCAATATTATGTATTCTGTGAGTCTCATTAGTAGATACATGGACTACAAAGTTGCATCTTTTCTCCGCTAGGACTATCCTTCGGTACTTGCAAAGAACCACTGATTTTGATTTGCTGTACAAAAGGGAGAAAAATCAGACTTGATCAGCTTTACTAATAATGATTATGCAGGAGATATAGATGATCAAAAGAGTATATCAGAATATGTTTTCATGCTTGTTTCCGAGGCTATTTCATGGTCATCAAAGAAGTAAGGAATCATCACTTTATCAATCACTGAAACTGAATTCGTTGTTGTAGCTTCATGTGCATGTCAATCTATTTGGTTGAAGAAAATTCTTGACGAACTACACTTCCAACAACAAGGAGCAACAATAGTATATTGTGACAGTAGCTCGGCGATTAACTTATCAAAGAATGCAATTTTACATGAAAGGAGCAAGCATATCGGTGTGAAGTTCCATTTCTTAAGAGATCTTATAAAAGATGGATTAATCGATCTTGTCCATTGCAAGAGTGAAGATCAGGTTGCTAATATATTTACTAAATCCCTCAAGTTGCCTACTTTCCAAAAGCTAAGGAAGGTACTGGGTGTTTGTTCTTCGAATGGTTCCCCTCCAAGAAGTGGGGTTTGGAGTTTAGTTTAATCAAACTAATAATATGTTTATGAGTATAAAGGAGGGATTGTTCACTAAATAATAATAATATATTTATTTTTATTAGTTTGTTGGTGTTTTCAATTTTGTGAGTTAGTGGCACAAGTTAAGGTTTAGTGGTTTGTTTTAGTGAATTAGTGGTACAAAGTTATGGGTCTAGTGGTTTTAGTGGGTTAGTGGTTTAGAATTTGTTGTTATTTTGTTGGCATTTTCTTTAGTATACTATCTACCACATAAAGTCTTTATAAAAACTCTTGTGAATCAATAAATTTTATCAGTTTTCTCTCCACTTATTTAGTCTCCAAACTGCATCAAAAATAAGAATGTCGATAGCAACGGCAAAGAGGATCCAAATTTTAGAAATGACTATGATTTCGTTGAGATCTTAAGACTAGATAAATTAGCTTTCTAAATAGTTGAGCAATTTAATCTTTGGACCCAACTCCCCTGTGAATATAGCTTTGAAGTGGCCAATTAAACCATCATTAGTTGGATATATTACGTTAAAATGCTAGTTTAAACAACCTTGGTTGAACTCACTTTAGTTACGATGGCTGTATAATACTCAGTCATTCAGTATTGATTAAAATTTAAAACATTATACAATAAATGTAACAATATGATGTGCACGTCAAATTGAGTCATTTGATTTGATATTCAATATAGTAATTTGATATTTCAAATGAAATTGAGTAATTCGATCTGATAGTCGGTGCAAAAGGTGACTTGAAACGTACTAATTCTTTTTGTTAATTTTTTTTAATTAAAATTTTTAGTTATTAATGTATAGTTTGAAGATTAGTGTAGCATTAGCCATTTTCAACCCACAAGCAAATATCTCAAATAAAAGTTGAAGTATAAACTTTAGTATAATTTCTTTTCTTTTTTTTTTTTTGGACAGGTAACATTTACTATGTGATAATATAGCATGCAAAATTAAACTACTCCAATGCTAAATCAATTTAATAGCATTTTGAATTAAATATATTGCATCCAAAATTGAAATCTTTGCAGCCGTAGACGTTCAAGCAGAAATGAAACGGTTTCTGTATCATTAAATTTTCATATTTCTTTTTAAGATTATTTCCATTTTATTGGCATTCAATTTAAAGTGCCCGCGAATATATCTGCAAATTAGATATAGAATTTGATGAAAGTTAGCGTCCGTTGGTAATGAAGAGTTTTTGGAGATGTTCTTCCCAAAAGCTCCCACCGTTTCAATCTTCTTTATTACTGCTCTTCCATGCATCAATGGCCCCTCACCACCCCTTCTCATCCCCAATCCTCAATCTTCTCCCACTTTCTTAACCGTAGTCGAGTTCTTGACACTTCTGCAATGTTCACCAGCAATGGAGGTAACCCACTCCCCTAGAAACAGAGTGATATGTGTGTGTGTGTGTGTGTGTACATGTATGCGTATGTGTATATGTATCAAATGTATGAGGTCACACACACACACACAAAGAGTTGATGTGTGCGCGCGTGTATGCATATGAAGTGTATGTCTGTACATGTGTGCATACACAAACATGGAGTGGATGTGTGTGTGTATGTATTTGCAGACACACACACTGACACACACAAGTAAATAGTAATGGAGGTGCTCCGATCCCCCACCCCAAGCCCCCAAGAAACAAAGAAGACACACACAGCACACATACATGCATTGTTAATTACTTAGATTATTGTTACTTCATCTGTGGTTATTGTGACATTTTAGGCGCAGCATCCAAGAACTCACGCAAGCGAAAGATGAAGGAAGTTCCTGCGGAAGTCATCACGGAATTGAAACCTGCACCACCACACCATCTAATGAAGCTCTTCAATCTTCATGGCCAGCAATTTGCTTCTCCGAATAATGTTCCTCTCCATTTTGATTCTTCAGGTGTTCCTCTAACTTTCACTTCTCCAAGAGCTCTTGTGAGCGGTCGCCACTCACACGTGCAACAAATACTAAACAATGCTGCACCGTTCAAGCCGTTCTCCTTTACGTCTCTCTTGACAGCCGAGGATGAGGATGACCGTGACACTCTCTCCGCAGATATCAGGAGGCAGACTGAAGAAATTGATCAGATCATCTTACTCCATGTAAATAAGTTTTTTTTTCTCTCTGTTTAATTGTTAAATTTTAGGGATAATTACTAAAAAGCCCCCTAAAGTTTGGTGGTCCATTTTCACATGACTCTTTGTTGGCATGAAAGATTACAAATACCCGCTAATGTTTCATCCTCATTTACAAATAACCCCCTAATAGAAAGTGGAGTCTGTAAAAGAGAAGCAGATATTAAGTTAAGGGGGGTATTTGTAGTTTTTCATATATCAATAGGGGTTTATGAAAATGAGCCAAATCTCATGCTGTAAATTTATCAAAGTTCGTAAAAGATGGCTGTTATGTTTCTTGCAGAGTGAGAATCTCAGGCAGGCATTAGCAGGCGTGTTGGAGCAGCACCAGCAGACCCTCGACCGCGCGGCGGACCAAAGAGCAGCTAAGAAACTGAAAGATAGAGAATTCAAGCTGCAAGTGAAGAACGCAGAGTTGGAAAGAAAAGTGGAGCACTACAAGGGGGAGGCCGAGAGGCTGCTAATACGGGTGCAGTACTTGGAGCGAGCCACAATGTCGCTGCAGGCGGGCCTGCGTGAGGCCAATGCGGCCCGGCGTTATGCAGAGACGGAGCAGGAGGATTCGGAGTCGTCTTTCGAGGACCCGGACCGGGTGGGGCCCGTGAGGCTCGACTGCAAGGCATGCGAGAGGCAGCTCGCCACGGTGATGATGTGGCCGTGTCGCCATGTCTGTGTCTGCGCGCACTGTGATGTCGTCACCAAGGTGTGCCCTGTCTGCCACTTGATTAAGACAACCAGTGTTGAAGTCTGTCTCCCTCTCAACTAGGAAGAAATGGTTCATCATGAAGCCCCAAGCACGAATTCTTGAAAATGATTTTAGTTGCAAGTAGGGTGGATGAATGTGGCTTTTCTTTTTTGTTGAAACTGCATGAAGAGTGGTGCTATGTCCACAGAAATGTAAATCAACACACTTAAAAGTTGAAAATCTTGCAGTGTATACCTGTGCAGCATTGTTGAATACGAAGGCACCCTTGTTGTACATGGCGTGTATTATTTCCTCTAATGGCTTTTGTATCAAGTTCTGTACCAACTATTTGCTTGTTGAGGTTATCGACATAAGCCCTGTGATGCTTTCCCCAATGGTACTCAAATGTCCGTAATCAAAATCATAGGAACAGAAAATTTCAAATGCAAGTACCCAACTCCATTTTCAACTTCAGTTACAGTCCTGTACTTTCATTTTGTCAAACATCTCAACTACACTCCAAAAGGCATAGTTGCTCCACAGAGCTCAACCATTCAAAAAAAAAAAAAGAATCTGCTGTCGGGCATTATTGAGAGAAATGGATCGTCTCCAGTTTGTGCTGCCAAAAAAATTATTTCATCGAAATTCGCATTGAATTTCCGTTGGAAACTTAAACTAAAAAAATTAAATATTCATACTGCTATATATTAATATACTAATACATATTAAATATATATATATACCCACATTTATATTAGCCACTGAAAAGAAGCTCTCCATCTAAAACGTGCAGGGACCCCTTAAATTAGAATCGTGCTCATTGCACACGTGTTGGACACAGTACTAGACATGACACTTATCCAATACTTATTCGATGCACCACTTGTTTTGTTTATAAATTAAATTTAAATTGAATAAATTTAACGCTTTTGATGCCATTAACTTCAAAAAATCAAAACATTCTTTCAATTTTAGATTAGATTGTTGTTAATGGAGTACACAACTAGAATTTTGACACGAATACCAATATAAATTTCTTCTTCTTCTTATTTCTCTGCGGCTCCCTACTCATATTAATATGTATGTATCAATCTTATACTATATTTTCATATATTTTCGTAAAGCATCAACACCCCATAATAATTATTTTTTGACTTAATCAATTCGGGATCTGAATGATTGTTGGTTCGAACCTCCACCACTAGACAACAGTCTCGATGGCCCTCCTAATAACTGCTTGATATCTTTAGTATGACATTTCTCTCTCTCTCTCTCTTATTTATAGTAGTATGGGTTCGGGTAGGGTATAAGTAGATTTTAAAATTTTAAAATATGAATAAAATATGAATAAAGAATGAATGAATACGGATAAAATAAAACCCTACCCATTGACAGGTCTATCCCAATTCTCCCATCCCCGTCGCCTCTCTCTCTCTCTCTCATTTCTTTTAATTTTATCTCTTGTTTTCTTGATTTGAACTTGTGGTATTCTACATCATTTGTAAAGAACCAAGAATTCCTATTGTTTTACCCAGAAAAAAAAAAGGAATTCCTTTTGTTGCAGGAGAGAGGTATGGAGGCGGCATCGACGATTTGGCGTGAGAGGTAGGGGCGGCGGATGGCTAGAGGAGATTTTGGTTGTTAGGGTTTGGATTTAGGGGGTGGGTAATGGGCAACAACTGATTTGTGCGGGTGTAGGGGTGGTGTGTTGGGGGGGGGGGGGGGGGGGGGGGGGGGACCTGGAGAAGACTGTCTTTTCTAGGAGAAGGGGACGGGGGTGCTAATATATATTTGTTTGATAATTTGGATTTATTATATATATGTATATATTATAACATATGATATATGCAAATATAATTTTCTACACATTTATGTTTATAAATATCATTGTATTATTTATGTGATTTATTATATATTTTTCAATTATTATTGTTATTATTACGTATTACATATATAAAAATTACAAGAATATGTAATTTATATATATCAATTTATTAAATACTAATTTATAATATATTGATCTTAATTTTTAATTTATATTTTATTTCAAATTAAGTTATACTCTCTCTTCTTTTTTTTATTTTTGTTATTTTTCCCCTTTTATTTAATTTAGTAGGCTCCAATGTGTATACTCCAAAATCCACATGATCATCCATGCCAACAAGATCTCAAAATTAATGGCCACATATGCATTATCATTGATTGCATGTCATTTTTTGGTCAATTTGTCATAACTTTGCAAAATATTGGATGTTAATGTCCCACTTTTACCAGTTGCCACTTGCTAAAAAAAATGGACTAAATGTGAAAAGTTCTATCCCCACTGTCCTCAAAATGCAATTTTCCAGCTTTTACCATTATTTCCATCGTGCACTTGATTCGTGCTTTCGGGTAGTTGTCGATCTTTGTTCTCCGAGTCTTTTCCAGGGTGGCAACCGATGGCGTGTTGGCAAGGATGCGGCAGAGTAAATCAAATGTCAGAAACCACCATCGGCCAACATACCTCCTCTCTGCTGCCGATCTGCCTTGATGAGCCACCCCTCCATGGTGTTCAATTCTATTATTCCTCCTCTAAGTGATAAATGATTGATTACAAATATCTATTATATATCTTCTCTATAAAGGACCAGAAATACCTTGTTTACGTATCATTGGAAAGTGCATTAACATAAATACAATAGTAAGAAGCGGCAATACCAAAGTATGTAAACTATAAAAACGAGTCAAGGTAGATTGTCCCACACTAGCACTTCCACACAATAATTCCACCTTTTTACCCACCCTTTTGTTCCTTGTCACACGGGCATAGTAGATCTATACTCGATTTTGAGATTTAAAAGGGTTTGGAGGGTCAATTTAATTTTGTGTGTTTTAATGTGTGTAAGTGTGTAAATGAGTTTGGAAGAGGATGATTAGTATTGATTAAAGATGTGCCACGAATGAGTGTTGGAAACGCTACTAATCATGTTCTCCGGCAAATTGACAAAATCATGAAAAACGATGAACGTGCTTCGCAGGATTAGCAATTGAATAAGGTAATTTTGTTGGAAGAGGATGAATTTTATGCGCTTTGTTTGTGAAATATCAAGAACTATTCGTTCCTTACGTTTTTTCTCAGGCTGCAGCAATTTTGCAGTAAATCAAAGAAGAAATCATAGTTATCTTCATGTGAATCTTGGGGAAAATGCACTTTTGATGTCATAATTTATGGGTAGTTGCATTCTCAATCCCCTAACTATCATAGTAGCTAATTTTGGTATCACTGAATATTGTCCGATGGCGAAAAAAGGACTTTCGTTAAATTTTGGATGAGATACGCGTGTGTCTTAAGCGTGCGCCATTAACACTCATTTTCTGGAAGGGAAGAATGCATTTGGGGTACCATAAAGTATATATAGTTATAACCTTGGTCCCATAATACACGAAGTATACATTTTTAGTTCATTATGATTACAAAAAGTGGTGAAAAGAGGATCATATATGCTAATTATTTTAAAAGTGGATCATATAACATCACTTTTTCTCTCACCTCATACAACCAACAATCACAAAATTAAGATTACCAAATCACACACCACTAACCCCAATTAAAGTATATATTTCAAAAATAAATAAATAAATAACATCATAGGTAACCAAGAAATAGAAAGCAATGCAAACAATAATTTCATTCCATTAAATATCTTACAATAAACAAAATGATAAAATACTTAAATGCTAATTAATTTTAAAGTGGGATCCTATAACATTACCTTTTTGTCCCATCCTATACCACCAATAATTACAAAAAAAAAAAAAAAATGCCTAATCACACTTTAATTGGGGCTGATGGCATGTTATTTGGTGTTCTTTTTGTAATTGTCCATTGTATGAGGTGACAGAAAAATGATGTTATATGATCCACTTTAAAATTGATTAGCATATAAAGTCCTCTTTTTACCACTTTTTGTTATTATAAAGGACTAAAAATGCATATTTTGTGTTTTATAGGACCAAAGGTTGCAATTACATATGAATTATGAGACGAAAAATGCATTTTTTTCCTCCAAAAAATGAGTATTAATGGGGCACGCGCAGGACACGTGTGCATTCCGTCCAAAATTTAATGAAAGTCCTTTTGCCACTAAATGGTATCCATTGGGATCAAAATTGACTATTACGATAGTGATGAGACTGGGAATGCAGCTATCCATAAATTATGGGACAAAAAAAATGCATTTTTCTTGTGAATCTCTTTGTTATTAAAAGTTCAATTTTAGATCGTCATTATGTAGTCAAGAAACCTTTATGAAAACAAGAAATTTGAAATTTAGGTGGGATTAATGGAATGGTCCATCTCAAACTTTAATCTGTAGGAAAAATTTGAAACCAGGTGATCTCCTCTAAGTGTATTTTGGTTTATTCTCTTTGAAATATTGAAATAGATTTATTCCTCAACCTTGTCAAGGTGATGTCTGCTCATGCTCACATAGAGATTGATACTGAGGCTGCTAGAGAGAAAATTTTGTCACTTGTTGATTCAAGTAGCATACAGCCTACAGGGTTACTGACAGACATGGATAATCAGATTTATAAGAGGAATATATAAACAAGGTTCCTCTTCCTCCATTTTGTTTTTCTTGATGTAACTTGGCCCTCCAATTACGACAACAGTAGATTTTTGATTCCGCAACCTCTACAAAAGTATTTTAATTCGATAAATACTGGAGCAAGTGTGTCATGACTCTTGAGTAACATTAGTTCCCTATTAGAAACTATAGACCTTGATAATCCCATCTTCTTTCTTTTATATGCCTTATGGAATTCTATTAAAAATTATAACTAGTAGAGATTTTCTTCGGTTTAGTTAGGCTGAGAACACCATTGATGCCAGCAGAGGTGCGCATTTGAGTTCTATGTGGTATTTCTTTTTTTCTTTTCAAATGAATACAGCTAACAGAACAAGTCCTCGATTACAGGAACTATTTTATTATGTATTAGAGAACAACACAATAAATTTTTAAGTGTATCAGACAGTCGAGTGGAGCGATTATTGCCATGAATCATCAAGATTAGCAGGACTTATGATTTCTTTTGATTGTGTTTCTCTGGGAATAGGATTCTGCTCAAAAATTTGCAGGCCAGGGCTCAAACGATTCAGTTAGAGTTCGCATGCTCGGAAAATCTTCCGACCATGGTAAATAGAGCATTTCGGGCAGCTAGAGTTTTTCACTCAGGAGGCGCTCCGGTACTCAGTGCCAGGCGCTTGCCTACATGCTGCCACCCCAACAATAGATCTCATTGCCTCCTCCACCGGTAAGAGACGGCTAAAATGTATCTTGTCTTATAGGTAATTTTACAAGAAATTCCATGGCCAAATATTTCATTTCGGAAGCAAAGGCACTCCCTAGTGAGGGGTTTTTCTCAGATAAATGTCTAAATTTATCTATTTGATATTTGGACCCAATTTCCTGTGAATGTAGCTTTGAAGTCGCTAATCAAACCATCATTAGTTGGACATTATAGTAATTTGATATTTCAAATGAAACTGAGTAATTCGATCTGATGGTTGGCGCAAAAGGTGACCGAAAAACGTACTAATTTTATTTCGTTAATTTTTTTAATGATTTTTTTTTATTTATTAATGTGTAGTTTGAAGATTAATATAGTATTACCAAATTTCAACTCACAAAGCAAATACCTCAGATAAAAATTTGAAACTTTATTATAATTTCAATTTCGGAGAAGTAAAATTTACTATGTGACAATTTATAGTAAGCAAGGTTAAAACTACTTCATGCTATATCAACTAAATAGCATTATCAATTAATAGAGCAAACGTGAAACTGTTTCTCATTTTTCATTTTTAGATTGATATTTCCATTTTCTTCTGGCATTCAATTCAAAGTTGGCCGCATATATATTATCTGCAAATTAGATATAGATTTTGATGAAAGTAGGCGTCTGTTGGTAATGAAGAGTTTTTGGAGATGTTCTTTCCAAAAGTTCCCACCGTTTCAATCTCTTTATTGCTGCTCTTCCATTCATCAATGGCCTTCACCACTTCCCCTTCTCACCCCCATCCCACTCCACTCCCACCCCCAACGCCCAATCTTCTTCCACTCTCTTCACGGCTGCCGAGTTCTTGACGCTTCTGCAATGTTCACCAGCAATGGAGGTACCCCCCCCCCCCACCCCACCTGAACAGAGTGATATATGTGTGTGTGTGTGTGTGTGTGTGTGTTACATATGCGTATGTGTATGTGTGTGTAGACACACAAACAAACTATTAATGGAGGTGCCCCCAGTCCATATCCCCAAGAAACAGAGTGGTGTGTCTGTGTGTATGTATGTATGTATATGTATGCCGACACACACACACACTAGTAATGGAGATGCTCCCCCACCCCAAGCCCCCCACGAAACAGAGTGATGCACGCAGCACACATATGCGCATCATTATATAGATCATTGGTGCTTTATCTGTGGTTAGGGGCAGCAGCCAAGAATTCTCGCAAGAGAAAGATGAAGAAAGTTGCTGCAGAAGCTGCAGCAGAACCAAGGCCAGAAGCACCACATCACCAAATGAACCTGTTCAATCTTCATGGCCAGCAATTTGCTTCTCCAAATACTGTTCCTCTCCCTTTTGCTTCTCCAAGTGTTCCTCTCAATTTCGCTTCTCCGAGTACTCCCGTGAATGGCCGCCACTTGCAAGTGCAGCAAATACTAAACAATGCCGCACCATTGAAGCCATTCTCATTTACGTCCCTCTTGACAGCCGAGGATGAGGATGACCACGACTCTCTGTCTGCGGATATCAAGAGGCAGACTCGAGAAATTGATCAGATCGTCTTACTCCATGTAAATGAGTTTTCTGCATCTGTTTAATTGTTAAATTTAGTGATGATTACTAAAAACGCTCTAAAGTTCAGTCCATTTTCACATGACTCTTTTGGCATGAAAATTACAAATACCCGCTAATATTTGATTCTATTTTACAAATAACCCCCTAATAGCAAGTTGGGTCTGTAAAAGAGAACCAGATATTAAGAGGACGGGGGTATTTGTAATTTTTCATACCACAACGGGTTTGTGAAAATGAGCCAAATCTCATGTCCCAAGTTTACCGACGTGCATTAAAAATGGCAGTTATGTTACATGCAGAGTGAGAATCTCAGGCAAGCATTAGGAGGCGTGTTGGAGCAGCACCAGCAAACCCTCGACCGCGTGGCTGACGAGAGAGCAGCCAAGAGAACGAAAGAGAGAGAATTTGAGCTGCAAGCTAAGAACGCAGAGTTGGAAAGGAAAGTGGAGCACTACAAGGAGGAGGCCGAGAGGCTGCTAATACAGGTCCGGTACTTGGAGCGAGCCACAATGTCGCTGCAGGCAGGCCTACGGGAGGCCAATGCAGCCCGGCGCTATGCGGAGACAGAGCAGGAGGACGCAGAGTCGTCGTTCGAGGACCCAGACCGGGTGGGGCCCGTGAGGCTCGAATGCAAGGCCTGCGAGAGGCAGCTCGCCACGGTGATGATGTGGCCATGTCGCCATGTCTGCATGTGCACACACTGCGATGCCGTCACCAAGGCATGCCCTGTCTGCCGCTCGATTAAGACAACCAGTGTTGAAGTCTGTCTCCCTCACAACTAGGAAGAATTGGTTCTTGATTTTAGTTTTGTGTCCAAGTGTGGCGGATGAATGTGGCTTTTTTGGGTTTGATTTGTTAGTTATAGCTTGTCAAGAATCTTGAAAAATGTTTAGAAATGAATTGCCTGGTTTTTACAAGAGTCTAGACGCAACCATTGGCTTTTTTGTTGATTTGTTTATTTTGATTGTTGTTCATAGGACAGTGTTCACATACCAGTGGAGAGCATCGAGTGTTTGGATGAACGACGTGTGTAATTGTAGTTATCGTATAATTGGTCACTCTTTTTAAACTGAACAAATAATCATACGACAGATATAATATCGCAGACATATATGATTAGTTTTAGTTCAACAGGAGCGGATGCAAATTATATAATATCTATGCAGAGAAAAAATTATGAATGCTTACACAATTTTCAGTTTGTAACACATAGAACTGTTTTTTTCTCTACAATTGATCCTATCTTTTGTCATTGGAATTCTCAATTTGCCAGCTTTCTTCATGGCAAGGAAATGTGAGGAATTGAATTATAACACAGGGCTTTTGAGCATCAAATTTACCAAATTTTTATGCCCAAAATCTTCGTCTAGGCTGAAGATCTGAAACCTTTATCTCATCGATTTTCGCAGCAACAATGAAGTCATTGATGCTCAGCCCTCCTGCAACAACAATAACAAGATACAAAATGTTAACAGCTGGTTCTATTTGTAAGATGGAAACAAGCACCGCAGAGGGTTACTCAGACTAACAATATGCAAGCTGATATATACACACACACACACACACACACACACATACATATATACATATATGTATATAAATCCAAGAAAACGGGATCCATGGCTCGTCAACGAGTTCACTCACCAATCGAAGGCGTCCACAGTTCAGCTCTAACTTGATTGGGTGGATCAAAATGAAGATTCGGAAGATGCCCGGTCGACTCGACAGCTCTGTTAATCCTGTTTACCAGTTCTTCCCCACATTTCTCATCCCTCACTTTCCACAAACCCTGTAGCTTCAAACCCCCTTCTTCATTCACAAGTCTCCACCCAACAACCTGCACGAATTTTAAATAAAACATCATAACATCACTACAATTTTTATAACGTTTAATTACACTAACACCCCCCGTTACCTTGAGCAATAGCTTTTTGGCTTCATCTTCGGAAATGGGCTGCTGAAGCTGAGAAACGGGGACGCATTCTTGTTGCGCCAGAGACAGAGCCGAAGCATTCGGAATCAAAATCTTGTGCTCCGTACTAACATTTCCCAGAACTTTTTCACCGAACTTGCTCTCTATTTCTGCGGGGAAAGGGTCTCTAGCGCCGAAATCGCCCAACAAATCCGGGCCCACTGCTCGAATTTGCAGTGATTTTCGTCTGGTGATGTGAGGGAGATAGTTCCTGGGCTTGTGAGATGGATTTTTAGAGAGAGAAAGTAAGGGAGAGATGGTGAAGTGGGGTGCGGAAGCCATGGGAGAAGCGAGTGAAGCTCTTTGAGACTTTGGCTTTGTTGTGTTTGTTGTAGGATTGTGTACTGGATTTGTGTTGTTATCCAGTGCGTGATAAAAAAACCGGTTCGTTTTCTCGGTTTGAACGGCCGGTTCATGAGCCGAGCCCCTGTAGGCCCCATCAGTTCTAGCAAATGGTTCACTGTGGGCTTTTGTTTCTTGCGTCCCATTTATTTGGCCCTTTCCGCTAAGAGGACATTTTTAAGCCTTTCTTTTTGCCAACATTACGAGAAAATATTGACGGGAGAGAATTTTCTGGAAGCTGCCAGTATTTGATACATTTGCATTCGAGATATTCTCTATGGTTTTTGAAGCATGCAATATCATTTTTATATTTAGTTAGTAAGAATATAAGTGAAATATTATTTTTTTTTTTTATAATTTTTTTGACTTTAATAAAAATATAGAAAGAGAGTTTTTCAATTGACTGAAAATTATAAAATTAGTTACTATTTCACTTATATTTTTACTAAGGTTGGCTGACAATGATATTACATGGTCCAAAATCAACAAATCAATTTCAAATTGTTCAAACAAACAACAAAGCTTCATATAAGGGGGTAAAAATGCTTTATTTTAATAAGTTTAAGAACAAAACTCTTATATTTGATGAATACAATAGAATATGTTACATGATTTTGAGCAATAGATCCGAAGTGATTTTCTTTTTGTTATGCTTTTGTATGTTATTTTTTTTTACATTTATTAATATTGTTTCTTTTCTCCCTAATGACCACCACTTACCAATAGTCTAAAAATGTTCACGTGTTAACGTAAGCCTCGGACCCATTTTCTCCTTTTATATTCATAAAAGGGCATCAATCAGATGTAGTCCTAATATTTGTGCTTTTTTTCAATTTTGGCATCAAATTTTACAGATTCATCAAAATAAAGATTATTTTTTAAAATTTTCATCAATTTTGATCTTTTTTAGTCACAATCGTTAAAAACTAACGGAAATGTGCACGTGCCCAGATAGATAATTAACGGCGCACGTGAGAAGCACATGCGCCTTTCCGTTAGTTTTTAATGTTTGTCACTGAAAAAGATCAAATTTAATGAAAATTTTGAAAAATTGTCTTTATTTTAATGAGTCCGTAAATTTAGGGACCAATATAAAAAAAAACGCATAAATTTTGGGACCATATTTGATATTATTCCTTCGTAAAATGAGTTTAAAAGGTGAAATCCACTATTCCACACATAGAAAAAAAGAATGATCCGTTGAGGCCAGGATCACTAAAGTAACAGTTGAACCAGCTGTTGTTTCGTCAATTTAACGTTACATAAAATCAAGTCATAAAATAAGCAATATGAAGGGGTTGTCGGAGATGAAATTGAGCGGTATATATGATAGGGTAGGGCCTATATATTCATCTAAATTTTAATATGATGCATTTTATTTGTAATTTTTATTCATCAAAGCACGATATATGCTTTAAAAATATAATTTCATTGGACGTTTTGTTGATTGCCTCGGCCTAACCCATCCAATGAATCGAACTGTATATTACGTAGCGCAACGTTTCAGGAAGGGTTTCTGTTTTTCCAAAACGAAGAAGATGATCGGTCGCGCCCATAAAATCTCTTTTGCATCACAGCCATATCAAGAAAGAAAGCAAGTAGTGTAAGCACATGAAAACTTCAGAGAAATTTCAATGGCTGACAACAATAACAATAATCACTTGACACAAGACCCGCAAATGCCATCCTCTTCAATCCCATCTCCTCGCATTCCTCTCCAGTTATGCGGCTTTCTCGCCGGCGACACCGTCCAAGTCCAAGGCGATACCGGTGAGTTGCAATTCTCCGTTCAGTTCAACGTCCACCAAAAAGAGCCTCACTCCGGCGAGCCCTTTAATTTTCCCGGAGCACCAAACGTCCCTGAAGTTGGAGACTTTCGCGATTCCGTTCAATCGTCGCCGTCGTCGCCGTACATGACTCCTAATGGTAGTGGTGAGATTCAAGACCATGATCCGGGTGCAAGTGGAGAGGGTGAAGTATCTTGTTCGAGAAGTCGGGTTGTGACGAGGTTGAGGAGTGGGGTTTTGTCTCCGGTGAAGTATTATCACGACGGAGGGTGTCGTGTTTCGAGAGGTAGTTTGAGTTCTGTGAGGAGGAGGAGGAATAAGGGTGGTGGGGAAGGAGACAATGTGTTCGAGAAAATGCTCGAGAGACGGAGTTTTCCATTAAGGCCGTGTAATTCCTATGCATTCTTCCTCATGGCCAATTGGGGTGCGGTTAAGCGTTCTTCGTTTGGGGAAACGAGCAAGAGGCTGAGCAAGAAGTGGTTCAAACTCCCTCATGACATAAAGAAGGTACTTTTATCCTCACTTTACATGAAAGGAAATGCTAACCCAGACCCAACTTGGCCGATATTAATCACATAATGAATAATTTACACTTATCATGTGATTTGTATAAAGTTTGAAGAGATTGATTAATTATATGACAAGTCTATTAACACATGTTATATGACTGGGCGGGTTCAGCCAAACCGAATCTGAACTAAAATTTCCTCTATAGGAGTAGTTAAGATGTTTGATTGCAAATTTGGTCACTGCTTTTGATTTTAATGTTCGCTTGATTATATTATGATAGGAGTTTGAGAGCCTGGCTTTGCGGGATACTGCAAGATATAAGAGGCAATGTATCCTACTGAAGAGTGATGTTGTGCAGGAGACTACCACTGGATTACTGGCAGACTCTGAGTAAGGCCATAGAAACCTTGCAAATATTATTCATTATGGCTTTTTATCTTATACTGATTTTGCATGTGTAGAGACTAAGTGAAAATATTCTAAATGTATAAGCAGTATTTTCTTAGTTTACCTCAGCAGAGCTTGTCCTGCTGTGTTTTAATATACTGGGATACTTATCTGATCAAGAAAAAGATAAAGAGGTACTCGGTTTCAGTTATACATAAATTTACATACATTCTAATTTTGCAGTAACATATTATATCCACCACAATAATGATATATGCCAATTCCCAAGCTAAATGGAAAATAAATATTCAAAAATGAAAAGCGAAAAAAGATCCGCCTATAGGAAGAGAAGGCTTGCAATTTTCTGCCAATGAATAAAGGAAAAAGAAAGAAAGATTATAGACTTCATACAACTGGAGCAATGAGAAGATTGGCCATGTTATTGCGCAGCTAGAACGGGACACCTTAGCATGCAACTCACAAAGAAAATGGCTTCGTATAGACATCAAATGGTTCATTAGAACTAAGCTGTGGCTCCTGCAAGCAAAGATAAAACCATATCAGATTATGTAGTTGTCTTAGTATTGTGAGGGCACATTTGATTCTATCAGAAACAAAGCCCAGAACAGCTGGCACTACACAATAAATAAATAACTACTTGGTGGGAATGCCCAGCCTGCAAACTACTTGTTAGAATGAATTAGTAACAGCTTATTAATTTCTACATAAAAACCTCAGGAGGAGGCTATCAACTTGTTCATTTATGGTTAGTATATCTGGACTGTATGCTGTCACTTATAAGTATAGATGAATACCTGCGTCAGTCCAACACCAACACTTCCTCCTGTCAAAAGCATTGTGAGAAGAGTTGTCACGACACCCCCTCCTATATCATTGTCAGTTTTGCGGATGGTAGACCTCATCGCATTTAAGATACTGCCATAAGTGGTTCCTTGTCCTTTTTCTATTGCTTGGATGAAAGCAAAGGTCATTGCGCCTGTTGAAGTCACCTTAGATAGAGCCTGCTCGGTGTTTTATTTTTCTCAGTTTTGTGTTCTAAGAATTGGTGGATGTTTAATTGCTCATTGAAAAAGATAACAGAGTGATGAGACTTACAGCTGTATCAGCAGATGTTTGATCATCATCACAACCACTGAATGATATGGCTTCTCCCCCACTAGTACCTTTCCATTGCCCTGTTCGAGGACGATGGTCTTCCCATGCATAACGCCCACTCCTGCATAATGTAAACCTTTAGGAAACTGAATAGCAAGGGGTGATATTGGCATGGCATAGTACGCACATACACACACACACACACACACGCACGCACGCGCATGCACGCACAGAGAGAGAGAACCGCAGCCCTACCCCCCAACCCTGTGCAAGTCTCAGGGTCCAATCTCTGCATTTGCCTGACAATTTATCAGTACCCCACCCCTACCCCCTAACCAGTGCCCCATTTAAGCTTCGGTGTAACCAAATCACAAACCTGTCCATTCTACAAAGGTATGGTAAATCAAGAACTGTGCCACTGTGACATGCATCTATGATTGCGTGAAGCTTGACCCCGTGGGGAAGAGGCCTCACAATTGTTGCATTAATTTCATTGTCAACAATCATTCCCTGTGTCTCAAAATCCAAAGGGCATATTGTTTCATCAAATCCATCAACTTCATCTCCGGTGTAGTCCCTTTGTTGTGAACCATGGCCAGAATAATGAAACACCAGTGAGTCCCCCGCCTGACAACCTTGCACCAGCCAAAACATAGCCATCCTGATGTTGTGTTTTGTTGGGATCCTGTAGGGATCATTTTCCTCATCTGAAATACACTTGCACAAGAGGATTTAGATTAGAATGGGTAATAGAGAAGCTTCCGTTGATTGTTAAAGAAAATATAATGCATTGTAGAGGAATATTAATTAGTCAATCAAAGCTTTCAGCCTTTCGTGTCTAAGGAAATATTAGAGCGTTGCAGAACTTCAGGTGGAGAGTTTTGATGTGGCTTTCTCAATTAAGGAAACCTACCCATAACAAAATATTCTTTTTGCTATAACT
Source organism: Petrea volubilis (assembly GCA_026212405.1). Lineage (NCBI taxonomy): Eukaryota > Viridiplantae > Streptophyta > Magnoliopsida > Lamiales > Verbenaceae > Petrea > Petrea volubilis. The sequence continues at coordinate 21,237 of JAOWBU010000543.1, forward strand.
TCTTGGATCAGGTCCAATTAAGAATACACATGGCCAACTTAGTCACTGCATCTCACTATACATCAGAGAGAAATAACTCGTAGTGTCTTACCCCACTTCGAACCAGGCATTATAGGCAGCTCTGTACTAGGCCCACAGTCCCAATAATTGGTGAGCTCTACGTTGATATAGTTTTTTGATATCATTGCTCATGCTATATCAATATCTTACTATTGTGAGATACCATCTAATTGCAATTAGTGCAACTTCAGTCAAAGCTGCTTTAAGATTCCTTACTTTTGGCCTGCATTTGGGGACTTCATTTTCAGTTGTGTTGTCAAAAGTTCAGTAAGCTCGCGGGTAATTACAAAACCCCAACCAGGTCATTGTGTATTTAACAATTTTCAAAAGGATTTATTTCCTTTCGGGTCTTAATCCATCTATTTCACTTATCATTCCAATCGCCCCTGATTTGAAGACAGCAAGCAAAACAGAGAATTCTCTGTCACTGAAAAAGCAAAGATGCGTTCACCAATACAGTTTAACAAGTATACATCATCAGCATGATTAGTGCACATTACAGGCAGCAGAAGACCCTTTTTGAAGATGAAGAATAATAAAACTTAAAAACACCCCTAATATGCATCTCTCAATTCAAAGAAAAGTGATGCCCTATCGTTTGCATATGACAAAGACAATGCTTCTCAATGAGCAACTAATTTTTTGAGTTTTCAAGAATCAAACAGCCATTGATCAAATTTAGAAAACTGCATATCAGTGGCAGATCAGAGCAGGGAAATGAATTCTGGAGAGACAGAGAGTAAAATAAACATGTCCGGGGCAGAGAGAGAGAGAGAGAGAGAAATCTTGTATTCTTGGATTCTAACAGCTTAATATGCCAAGTTGACATTAAAAGAAGTCAAAACTTCACCGAGTCACAAAACCCACAAAAAATCCCACATTAATCCAAATCAAGATCCATTACAGAAAAATAAAATAAAACCCAGCAACACAAAACAACAACAACAACAACAATAATAAACGAGTTTCAGATAAAGAAAATTACCAGTGAGCATGAGAATCGAGGACTCGGGGAACTTAAACCGGTTAATGAGCATATACTTCATGCACTTAGCATCATTAATACACCCCTTCAGCTCATACCTCGAGTTCCTATACGAGATCCCCACGACCACCGCCTTCTTCCGCCCATGCGCTGCCGGCGGCGATGGTCCTGGCTGCGGTGCCGGCGCCGGAGGGTGGTAATTGTTATAACCGTTGTAAGAAGAAGAGGAGGTGGTGGGGAGATAGGGATTATGAGGCGGCGGAGGCTGGCCGATGCGGGGGTCGGCTATGCGGGTGATGGCTTGGCAGATTGCGCAGCGGATGGAGGTGGCGCCCGGCGGCAGCTGCAGCGGCGTGTGGCAGTTGGAGCAGTTAACTAGCATCAACATTTTCTTGTTTTGATTGAAATGGATTTTTTGAGAAAATTGAGAACTTTGAAGGAGATTGGGTTTTATATATTACATATAAAATGAGAAGACTTGAAGAAGAGGTGGAAGAGGTCAATGCTGCTGTGCGGCCATGGGAATTGGAGTGGGTGTGGTGATGGTGTAAGAAAAGAGGGAAAATGAGTATAAAACTATATATAGAGATTGAGGGCTTTTGCTATTGGCTAGCTTTTTGAGTTTCTCGTCCCCTCTCTATGTCCACTTTCCTTGCATTTTCCTTTTTCTTGTTTTTTGTTTTTACTTTTTTGTTTTTGGCAAGATAATAATTTGTAGACTTGTAGACTTGTAGTGCAAGATTTTTGTGCCGATCAAATTTGACTGAATCCAATAAATCTTATTATAAGTGTACTGTTTGATCATTTTTTCAAAAATACCATTAGAAATGGTTTATCCAAATTGGATTTGAACTAAAATTAACCGGTAAAACATGCACATACGAGAAAGAGAAAAATGGATGCAAGAAAATTTTGTTTCAAAGGTCCGTATCAATAAGAATTTGTGCTTTTAAAATATTATATAAAAAATTAGTAGAAAATAAAAGTAGTTAAAAATATCAAAAGTGAAAGGGTTTTTGCAATAAATATTTTTTTTTGTCACATTAAAAACCAAATCGAAGTTCATTTTTTATTTGCCAGATTGTTTCACGACATGGCGCGGCTGAAGTCAACTACAAGCATTATGAGTTTACGCAATTGAATTACTAGCAGGCTCGGAAAATTAATAATTCATTCATCAAAGTAGAGAAAAGGTAAGGGTAATTTGGTAATTTAGGCAGCATGATAAATGTTTTATTGACAGACTTTCTTATTTTGTTTGGTAATTTGGCTTTCCACATGTAATATTATGATTGGTGGTTCTATTTGCATCCTGATCTAATACAGACCCCCACCCCCCCCCCCCACCCCCCCACCCCCACACACCATGTTTGAAAAAAGTTTACGGCCTTATAATAATACAAGGTTTTTCAATTTTATACTATTGCAAATAACCCTCTAAAAGTATTATTATGTGTATCTGTTTTTATGACGAATACGTGTATAAAAATATTATTTTTCAAAATTTGTACTTGTATCTTACATACAAAAATTGTAATAATAGCATACTTTATACATGTGCAGAAAATAATAAGAGAGTTAAAAATTATTAATAATATCCCATGAGAAAGAAGAGGGATTAAAAAAGTATAAGAAAAATAATGTCTAGCAAGGGAAAGAGAGAGAGAGACAGAGAGCGAGAGAATCGGGGAGAGAAAGTAAAAAAATTAATGGATTTTCATTCAGTATTTTTATTGATATCATAGTCTATAGGAAATAATGTGTATTTTGGCAAAAATATCTGGCAAAAAATTTCCGTCGAAAATTTTTAAAAAATAAAAAAAATTCGTAGGAGCTTTCTCTTTTTTTCAGAATTTTTTTTTAATAATATAATAAGTATTTATAAAAAAAGGAAAAAAAAAATATCTTTACTCCCCGACTTCAACATCGGATTTCTTCTATGACTACGGATTCTCTTTCTATCTATTACCTGGATGGACGGCCAACTCATTTCATTCCAGGTGAGAGAGGAAGGATGGATCCATCAGCAGTTGACAGGCTCTATTCCTGCCATTCCGTCTGGTTGTGAGCTTTGTTTGCATCGGCCGACCAAACAGGCTATCCTACCACTAATGGAATTAAGACTAGAGAAAGAGAGGTAAGTGGGGAAAGCATCGGTGCTAGTCTTCTTTTCAATCGAACAGGGATGGGCAGATGGACCAATACTGATCACTTGCCTACTCTTGCGGCGGGAGGATGCGAGGCGTTTTCAGAGAAGTGGATGGAGGCAAAGGAATGCCGACATTGAACGCCTATGTTGATGAAGATGCCGCAACTCGTCTGCTATTCCGATCCAATCTTCCTTGCTGTGTAAAATTAATTTTAGTTTTTAGAAAACATTCCAGGGGATTTTAGAGTGGCAATATCATCTTCTAATTACAAAAAATAAATTAAACTTAATTAAGAAATTAAAACAAGAATAATTAAACAATATATAATAAGTATAAACCAAAACAAAACAAAACAAAAGACATCATAACTTCTTGTAATAGCTTTGTGGTGTAGTGTTTGTCTTCCAAGTTTGGGGTCATGAGTTCAAACTCCTCAATTACAAAAATTTGCACATTATAGGGATACTATTTTAGCAATGGTGGCGGTTGTCCGGTGGCAATACTATAAAATTATTTTCACTGGATTTTGTATGTTTTTCTATAGTGCTAATAATTGTATTAAATGACAA
>JAOWBU010000544.1:0-25000 GCA_026212405.1 Petrea volubilis
TGTGAAAGCGCAAGCAGATGATGTGTATTTGCTCAAAAAAGCACTATACGGCCTGAAACAGGCACCAAGGGCCTGGTATAGCAGAATTGATGAGCATTTGATGCAGCTGGGGTTCAAAAAAAGTCTCAATGAGGCTACCCTCTACATCAAAGGTGATGAGATCAATTTTGTTGTTGTTTCCCTGTATGTGGATGACTTGCTTGTTACAGGAAGCAATTTGGAACTTGTGAATAAATTCAAGAAAGATATGCAACAGACCTTTGAGATGACTGACTTGGGGGAAATGGCATATTTTCTTGGAATGGAGGTTCAACAAAAGGAGAAAGAGGTGTTCATTTGCCAAACAAAATATGCTAAAGAAATTCTGAAGAAATTCAGAATGGATGAGTGCAAGATTGCTACAACTCCTATGGGTAAAAATGTAAAGCTCAGCAAGGACGATGTAGCGAAAAAGGTTGATGAAACTCTTTACAGAAGTCTAGTGGGTTGTTTGATGTATTTAACTGCCACAAGACCTGACATCTTACATTCTGTGAGTCTGCTATCTCGATTTACGAATTGTGCTACTGAAACTCATTTTTCTGCTGCTAAAAGAGTTCTAAGATATGTGAAAGGAACATTGAAGCATGGAATCAAGTTCGGTGCTAGTCAGTTTCATGTTCTGCAGGGCTATTCTGATAGTGATCATGCTGGTTCTGATGATATGAAGAGTACTTCAGGTTATTGTTTTAATCTGGGGTCAGGAATGTTCTCTTGGTATTGTAAAAAACAAGAAGTTGTTGCACAATCAACTGCGGAGGTAGAGTTTATTGCAGCTACAGCTGCTGCAAATCAAGCTTTATGGCTTAGAAAGGTGTTATTTGATCTGAACCTGAAGCAGAATAAAGGCACAAATGTGTTTGTGGATAACCAAGCAGCAATAGCTATCTCAAACAATCCAGTTTTTCATGGAAAAACAAAGCATTTTAATATCAAATTGTTTTTCCTGAGAGATGTGCAGAAAGAAGATTCTGTTGTTCTGAAATATTGCAAAACTGATGACAATATTGCAGACATCTTTACCAAACCTTTGGAAAGAAGCAAATTTGAGTTTCTAAGGGAAAAACTTGGAGTTTGCAGCATCAAAGCCAAGGAGGAGTGTTAAGAAGTTGACTTAGCAGCTGCACTTCCAATTTAGTTGCTGCATTTTTTTTTTCTGTTATGTTTTGACTTATTCTACTGTATTTCAGTCATTATTTTCATTTTTCTAGCTGAGTTGTTAAACATGGAGGCATGTTCCATGGTTGAACTGAAATATAGGAATTTCTGTTATTCTTTTTGCTGTATTTAAGCACATTTGCAGTTAATAAAAATATACTGCAATATTCCTTTTTTTGTTAATTCTTAGTTTGCTCCAACACTTACGATAGCGGTGCTGAAGTTTACACTTGGGTCTGGTATGAGACCTTACTGCCGGTACTTGTGGAATTACCAAAATACCCTTAAGCGCAACGCTCTCTTTTCTTTGACCAAATGTAGCAACCAAAGTTGTGAATTAGAAATCAATCCAAGTTTTGATATTCTCACTTATTATTTGTACAATGTAGTACATTGGAGCTTAAAAGTGTCCACTTTATTTCAAAAGGAGATCAGATTGTCGTTGCTAGTAGGCATTTTCTCGTGTTTTGCACCGAACTTGCAGAGGCAAAAAGGAGAGAGTTTCTTGAACTGCATCCAGAAGCATCAACCAATGAAGAACCAGTGCTCTTCAGAAGCTCTATCATCCCATTGTGGGCATGGATCGTTCATTCTCATCTCTCTGAGGCAGAGCTGCTAAACAGTAAACCCCTGGCCATACAAAATTTACAAAATTTCAATAATGATCATAAACTTGTCCCATCTTTTTTGGCTTATCAGAGAACATAAATTTCAACTTTTGCTAATTATCTTCCAGGCCGGGCTGCAATGGTGGGATTTTTCATGTCGTATCTTGTGGACACTCTGACTGGGCTTGATGTAGTCGGCCCGACAGGGAATTTCATTTGCAAGGCTGCTATGTTTGTTACAATTATTGGAATACTCCTTTTTAGAAGAAAAGAAGACCTTGAGAATCTGCAGAAGCTAGTTAATGAGGCAACATTTTATGACAAGCAATGGCAAGCGTCGTGGCAAAATCAGGATTCTAGCAATGCTGTGAAAGAGGATAGTAGTAAGAACAAGCGATTAGTTGAGTTGAACTGGCACATGCTTGTGTACATCTACGGCTTGGAATTTGGACAGGGAAAAGTAGAGCTCTATGATCATCTCTGGGAAAGTAAGCGATGATATCCAAACTGTATGCATGGTGGTTCACCTGGATATTTAACTATGTTATGCTATCTGTATGCCTAATGCTTTTCGAGAAATTGAGTTGGCTCGGTAGAAAGCTACTATTTGATGGCCCCTTTCCGCTATCTAAGGGGCGTGTCCTAAAAATTAGTCGTTTATGTGATTGGCTGATTGTTGTAAACGATAAGGCAGACGGTGCTCGCGTGGACTCGGTAGAATAAAATACCCCATACATTGAAAATCTTGCAATGGACAGAAGTCTTGATCTCGATGACACAAAACACCCAGCAACTCTAATTCATTCAACATTTAGTTTACCGAAACTAAATATTCAAATACAGAATATCGCACGTTTTGCAATGGACTCCATCTAAAATACAATGGGACATCCGTTTCTGGCTGCTCCTTTTGCATCTTGAAGAAAATAGGCTCAAGTAATAGGGTCCAAGTCAATAATAGCTTAGCTTTGCCCTAAAAAATCAACAACTGAAAAGCCTTTTCTTCTGTTCTGAATCCCAATGTCTGTAAAATTGTCCCGCTAGTTTCCATGTGGGAATTCATTGTGAGCTCAGCTCCATTTCTAACTAAATGGAAAAAGTCCGCCCAATCATTTTTCATCAAATCCTCTACTTATTTAAGTTGGATTTAGACCAAAGTTTTGAAATTCCCTGGGGCTCTGAGGAAACAATTGCACAAAATTGGGGTAAGCTAAGGCAGCCCCTTCATTCTCGCATGGATAATCTCAGTAAGGGCATCAGAAAGTTTAAAAACTAAATCTTGATCTTGACCACATAAAAATACCTAGCAACTCTAATTCTTCCAACATTTAATTCACCAAAACTAAAAATATTCAAAATCCAAAATATGGCATCAATCATGACATATATACCAACGCCCAGATCCAGATAAAAAGATACAAGACTTTTGGTAAAATGGTACAATCATGTTTAACATCCACATATACCCAGTGCGCTGTCGAACAGTTTAGACTGGTATTGGGCAGGGGCCATGCGAATGCTCGACCACTTGGGCCAATCCCTCTTGAGTGCAATGGAATTTGCCAACCTAAGCCATGGGCCTTCTTGATCGCCCGTCGACCCTGTCCAGGTAAGTATGGAAGTCATTGTCGTCTGAGCCTCGTTAGCAGCATTATTATTTGATGTAGGATATAGGATGTGAGTTCCTCACTAGTCCTGGCTTTGTGTTAAAATTCCTCAGTTCCAGGTCAGGGGTGTGAACTACTTTGCCAACAACTCTCCATAGTCATATATGGTCTTCAATATCTCAAATGCATATTTATACAGAAACTAACTTATTAGACTATATTCAGCTGGAGAATGTACAGATGCTAGCTGGTATCAAGTGAACTCATTCTGAATTTGACACTTGGCAAATGACTAGGAGAGCCGCCAATAAGTCTCGTGGTAACAAAAATAAATAATGGAAATGTAATGCAAAAACAAATAAGTGTAATGTGTTGAGTTATATTTAGTATTTATGTTATTTCTAGAAAAGCAGGGTTCTATTTGTAAAAGAACATATTATTTTAATATAAAAAAGGGAGCCTCTGTACAGAGGTCAGAACCGTAATTCTTCTCTAAACGACATGGTATCAGAGCCGCAACTCAACGGCGCCTGATTTTCTCTCTTTCTTCTTCCGCTTCCGCGCACAAGAACAACCAAACAATTCACCTTTGGAGCTGTGGACCGCGCGTCCACCATCAGCAGCCTCCCTCCCTCTGCGCGTGTGTGAGCCGCGGTGGACCAGCTCCCTCTCTCGCGCGTGTGTGAGCCGCGGTGGACCATCAGCAGCTTCCCTTCCTGTAAGCCGCGATACACCAGGCAAAGACAGCGCGACATTGCATACTGGTGAACCGCACAAAGACCACGTTGACTCGTCTGACCTCGTGTGGGCTGCGCAAGGACAGATCTCTCTTCATGCATAGGTTTGACTTGTTTGACCAGAGAAGCTGTAGACTATCAACTCATGTTTCTGTCAGGTGTTCTCTCCTCTTTTCTTGTGATAATTATTTTTGACAGATGTTGAAACCGTGATCGTGTGCGTCCGCACGGTTTGTGTTTGAGATTTGTTGATCTCGTCCTCTAGTTGTGTTGGTGTATTGAGATACAGATTTGATAGTGAAGATGGGTGAAACTGTGACTACTAAAGATTTGCAGGCCATTATGGAAGGAATGGCCAGAATGTTGAATGTGAAGTTTGAGGAGAACTCGTCCGGTAAGACAGTCGGGTCTGTGTTAGAACAGTCACAGGTGATACAGAAGATAGAGTCGTTACCTAATGATGTCAAGCTTGAGGGGACGAGAAATTATCTGAGTTGGTCTCGAAGGGCATTGCTGAACCTTCAGATGAAAGGACTTGAAGGATATGTGAATGGAGACTGCATTGAACCTGTGGACAAGTCGGGTGTTGTGGACAAAACAAATGCTGAGTGGGTAAGGTGGAGTCACATGAATTCTCTAGTGGTTTATTGGTTGTTGACATCTGTGTCTCCAGCCATAGCTGGAATGGTGGAGTCGATTAGAAGTGCAACAGATATCTGGAAGACGTTGGCTAAGATGTACTCTGGAGCTGGGAGTGTGATGATGATGCTCGACGTGGAGGACAGAATTGATGCTACTGTCCAGGGGGAGAAATCAGTGCTCGAGTATGCAGCAGAGTTACGCCGTTTGTGGGCAGATTTAGATCACTATGATCCTTTGTCACTGAAAGACCCAACAGATGTCCTCTGTGGAATGCAATATCTTGAACGGAGGCGTGTGGCTCGCTTCCTGAAAGGTCTGAATTCAAAGTTTGAGGCAAGAAGGGCAGCAATATGTCATTTGCCGTCTCTCCCATCATTGAATGAGGTTATCGCTTCGATGGAGGAAGAGGAGGTCAGACAAAAGGTGATGGCATCTGAAACCTCACCTGTTGTTTGCTCGGCTATGGCAGTTCCTGGAGCCCAAATCAGAGATGACAGGGACTGTTTCAACTGCGGACAGAAAGGACATCTCAGTTTCAATTGTCCTGCGCCTCGCAAATCTGGTGGTGGCCGAGGAGGTGGAGGATAGAGAGGTGGATATGGTGGTCGCGGACGTGGAAATGGATATAGGGGGCGAGGAACCCAAGGACGTGGAGGTCGAGGTGTTGCTCATTTTGCTGCGACAGAGGAGCCCCAAGCCGCGACAGAGATGACTGGAGCTGAACTGACAGAGCTAGAAGAACTGCGACGGTTCAAGTCTCAAGTTGAGAACTCTAAAGGCAAGGAAAAGGTCTCGGATGAGTTTGAGGACAATGCCTACTTCGGTAATGTTGCTTGTTATGCACATGTGACTAAAGGTATTCAGGCACAAGCTTTTGCATCCACTAAATCTCATGTTAATTGGATCATAGATTCTGGTGCATCTAGTCATATAACAGGATTATCCAATGAATTTATAGAATATTGTTCTAGTCAACAAATACAACCAGATATAGTCCAAACAGCTGATGGTACATCCCAACCTATCAAGGGTATTGGTTCAGTCTATTGTAATTCATCTATTACCCTGCCATCAGTGTTGCATGTTCCTTCTTTTCCTGTTAATTTACTCTCTGTTAGCTCACTAATTGATCAATTGAATTGCACCGTTCTTTTTGATCAAAATACATGTTTCATTCAGGAAAAGGAAACGGGGAGGAGGCTTGGGACTGGCAACAGGCGTGATGGACTTTGGTATTTGGATAAGGAGACTGCTATGCTCGTTGCTGCTATTGGTAAAAGGGCAGAAGTGGAGGCCATGCTGCACCATAATAGATTGGGACATTTATCTTTTGATAGTTTAAATAAATTGGAACCTGATTTGATGAATAAAGTAGACAAGGATAAATTATTTTGTAATGCTTGTGAACTTGGAAAACATACTCGTTCTAGTTATAAAATGATTGGTTTAAGAAGTTTGGAGCCTTTTGCACTTGTTCATTCTGGTGTTTGGGGATCATGTCCTACTGCTTCTGTTAGTGGATTTAGATGGTTTGTCACCTTCATTGATTGTTACTCGCGTATGACTTGGATATACATGATGAAACAGAAATCTGAAGTACTCAAATGCTTTAAAGATTTCTTAGCTTGTGTGAAAACTCAATTTGGAGTATAGGTGAAAGTCCTGCGATCAGATAATGGAACTGAGTATGTCAACAAAGAGTTCGCTACTTTTGTGTCAGAGCAAGGGATTCTCCATCAAACTACTTGTCCAAATACTCCAGCCCAAAATGGAGTCGCCGAGCGCAAGAACAGGCATCTACTAGAAGTGACACGTTCATTAATGTTGACAATGAACGTACCGAAGTTTCTGTGGAGTGAGGCGGTTATGACAGCGACTTATCTAATCAACAGGATGCTATCAAGAGTGTTGGGGATGAAGACACCACGTGAGATGCTCTTTGGCTCTAATGATTTTGTTGCTCCGCCCAGAGTGTTCGGATGTGTGTGCTATGTGAGGGACCACAGATTGACAGTGGGGAAGCTAGATCCGCGGGCGGTTAAATGCATCTTTGTAGGTTACTCCTCAAGTCAAAAAGGATACAGGTGTTGTGTCCTACTGAAAGAAGGGTCTTTGTTAGTATGGATGTGACTTTTCGAGAATCTGAACCATACTATGGAGAAAAGACAGAGTTGGGTTCGTTATTCGAGAATGACTCTACCAGTGCTGGTAGACAGGGGGAGAATGTGAATGGAATTATAATTGGTGACTTTCCATGTCCTTTGTCGGGATCGAGTGGTGATAGCAATCTGAGTGATGATGGTGATGGTGGTAATGATAGTGATAGCAATCTGAGTGGTGAAAACAAGAAACAGGGGGAGCTGATAGTGTATAAAAGGAGAACAAAGCAGCCAGAGCATCATGAGCAGCATGAGTCGCCTGCTATAGCATCGCCAGTTCCCTTGAATGCTAATGTCCCAAGTAACTCCTCCCCAAGTCCTTCCTCAGAACTAAGATCTTCCTCAGATTCTCACCCAGAGTTGATAGGTAACAATTCTCCTCAAATTCCACTTCGTAGAACATCTAGGGTTAATGCCGGGAAACCTCCTGTTAAGTATGGTTATGGTAGTTGGGGAAATGATATTGCAAATTACATTTCATATGCATCTGTTCCACCTGCATATAGGTCCTTCCTTGCATCTTTAGACTCTGTGCCTGTACCTAACACATGGCAGGTAGCTAAGCAAGATCCCAGATGGTTCAGTGCCATGCGGGAAGAACTTCAGGCGTTGAAGAAGAATCACACATGGGAGTTAGTACCTCTACCAGCTGGAAAGCGTGTTGTCGGATGCAAATGGGTGTACACTGTTAAGCAAACTCCAGAAGGCAAGGTTGATAGGTACAAGGCCCGACTGGTTGCAAAAGGATACAGTCAGACTTATGGTATCGACTATGATGAGACCTTTGCTCCAGTTGCAAAAATGAACACTGTGAGGATGTTGGTGTCGTGTGCTGCCAACTTCAATTGGCCACTACACCAGTTGGATGTCAAGAATGCTTTCTTGCATGTAGATCTCCAAGAAGAGATGTGCATGGAGATTCCACCTGGATTTGCTACTCCACAATCAGCTGGGAAGGTATGCAAGCTCAAGAAGTCATTGTATGGGCTGAAGCAGTCTCCGAGAGCATGGTTTGATAGGTTCAGACTTGCAGTCTGTGGCATGGGATACAAGCAGTGCAATGGAGATCATACTGTATTCTACAGGCACTTGAAAGGTCGTATCACCATCCTGGCTGTTTATGTTGATGATATTGTGATTACTGGAGACGATACTGAGGAAATCATGCGATTAAAAGGAAATCTTGGTAAAGAATTCGATGTCAAGGATCTGGGACAACTGAAGTATTTTCTTGGGATTGAAATTGCTAGGTCAAGGACGGGCATAGTGCTTTCTCAGCGAAAATATGCATTGGACCTTCTTTCAGAGACAGGGATGCTGGGCTGCAGGGTTGCCCCTACTCCTATCGAGCCGAATCAGAAGATGTGTGCTGAAGGAGGTGACTCGGTGGATAAGGAACAATACCAAAGACTAGTTGGTCGGCTCATTTATCTATGCCACATGAGACCTGATATTGCATATGCAGTGAGTGTGGTGAGTAGGTACATGCATGACCCTAGAGAACAAAATATGGATGCCGTTCACAGAATTCTCAGATATATCAAGGGAAGTCCCGGAAAAGGACTGTGGTTCAGGAGTCATGGGCATCTGAGAGTTGAAGGCTATTGTGATGTTGATTGGGCAGGTTGTTTGGATGATCGCAGATCCACCACACGATATTGTGTGTTTGTTGGAGGCAATCTTGTGGCTTGGCGGAGCAAGAAGCAAGATGTGGTGGCAAAATCTACAGCTGAGGCTGAGTACAGGGCTATGGCACTCAGTCTGTGTGAGTTGATGTGGGTGAAAAATCTCCTATCAGAGTTGCGCGTGTTTCAAGGAGAGTCTTTACAACTTCGGTGTGACAACAAGTCAGCAATCAATATTGCAAACAATCCTGTTCAGCATGATCGCACTAAACATGTGGAGATTGATCATTTCTTCATCAAGGAAAAATTGAATGATGGAGTGCTGACTTTGAGCTATGTAAAATCAGAAGAACAGTTGGCTGATTGTCTAACCAAGGGTTTAGGTTCTAAGCAGTTTGAAAGTTCTTGTAACAAGATGGGGATGATTGATATCTATCGCCCATCTTGAGGGGGAGTGTTGAGTTATATTTAGTATTTATGTTATTTCTAGAAAAACAGGGTTCTATTTGTAAAAGAACAGATTATTTTAATATAAAAAAGGGAGCCTCTGTACAGAGGTCAGAACCCTAATTCTTCTCTAAACGACATAATGCAAATAATGATTACGAAAGAGGCATTGCATGGAAATGTAATGCAAAAACAAATGTCCTCAAATACAATGCAGAAATGATCCAAAGAAATATACAAAGGAAGAATCTGTCTTTCAAAGCATTGGTCGTAACATCCCTCTTTCAGAGCCTCTGTTCAGCAAAACCGTGAGTCGAGTGTCATGCTCGGAATAGAAACAATATCTGGGAGCGACAGAAAAGTTAATGGATTCTTCCTCCACATCAGTGTTCACAAAAACTTCAATAGTACTTTCATTCTTCGAGTCCTTTATCACAAGAACACCATCCAACTAATGATGACAAACTCAAATGGCGAACATACTGATTTGAAACTAATTTATACACTACAATCTTTCTTGGCTACAACCGCATGACACCAGATTGTTCGAATCCACCAGTGACCAACCCACATCATCAGTACGAATTCTGCAGATGAGGTCCTGCAGATGGACATGGAACTACTGTGTCTTGTAAGATTGCTGTATACACTAGCCCTAAGACAACAATTTGCAACTAGAACGGAGATGTCATTTGCCTTCTCGGTTAAGATAAATGCATGATTGTGACACAAGAGCAAATTTACTGGCCATCATCAAAGTAAATTCGAATAGTCAGGTATATTTTGAGTTGGAATTAATAAGTCACACCAATCAGCTGTTATTCTCAAGATTCCTTTGGCCAATTTACATTAAATTAAACCAAGAATCAAAATCATCATCCATATAGTGGCCTACTTTTTCATTGCTTCTATCATGTCCCAATCAGAAAAGAGCTGTATGCAAATGACCACAATGAGATACCTAAGAGAAGCTAGCTTTCTCTCTGCTTTTTCGTCCGATCACAGGTACTAAATACTATTTTATTATCTTCACTTTCATGGCTTGGTCCACCCGAATGCCTTGATATTTTTTAAACTAAGAACTAGCCGCCTTAGGGAGAAGCATATGGTTAAGCCACTATCAATTTGAGTGATAAAATGTATCAAATACATAATTCAGATACATAGACATTCATTTCTCTTGTGATTTCACCATAAAAGAATTATGAAAAAAACTATATTCTCTTTCGCTCCTCACACTGACTGTTGTATTTAACTTCTTTTACAACACGCTTTCTGATGTAATTATCTGCAGGGAGAGTGACAGAATGGCTCTTTCAATGTTAAAAAAGGACATCAAAGACCCCGACCGGCCGGGTTTCCTCATGGAACAGTCTAAATTGCTGTTAATGGGATGGAGTAGTTTGTGACAATCTAACTGGTCATGTTCACGAGAATCAAATTGGTAATCCACATTTGAAGAGTAGTATTAGCATCGGAGATATGCAATGGCTATCTCGTCTTTCATCCTTAAAGCACTTAGACTTGACAGGAGTGAGCAAAACAAACAACTGGCTACGAGTGATTAACAATATTGTTAATCTTGTTGAATTACGATCATCCAGGTGTGGCTTGAGGCTTAAACCTTTTGTCAGGGTTGCTAATTTCACATGTCTTTGCGTTCTTGATCTTTCTGGGAACAATTTGAACTACTTCGTAACTCATTGGATTAGTGTAGAAATATTAGGGATTGGGACTAAGTCAATCCAAAAACTAACTCAAGCGATGACGATTACTCAAGCCTTTTATTAAGCAAACCACATCTTGATATTTAATCAATGTAGGATAGTTAATAATTAGTACTCTTGCTAATTTGGTTCACTTAGATTTAAGTGACTGTGGACTCCCGACCGGCTTACAAAACATGACAAGACTCGAATATCTCAACTTGGTTTTGAGTATTGTGGATAATCTTCTTCAAGCCGAACTCCCGGTAATGATAGGCAATTTGACTTGTCTCGAAACAAATTAGAAGGAGAGCTACCAAAATCACTTGGCAATCTTGAACGATTTTATTTGTTCAGAAACAGGTTTTCAGGACAGATACAGACATTTTTTAGGGGCATTTGGAAAGGGTTCAAATTCATGTACTTTGGATCAAACAATTTTTCAGGCAAATTACCCAGTGACCTCGGAAGATTAGCCGAATAAAGACAACTAGCTCTTGTAGATAACAAAAACTGACAGGACCTTTGCCTGTAAGCCTCGGACAACTTCAAGAACTAGAATACCTCGTGATATCCCTTAATTCATTAGAAGAGTACATAATGTTTTTTAAATTTGACCAAAAAAAATGTTTTGTTTAATTTTTTGACATTAAAAGAAGATTCATGTGAAAAATAACTTAAGTCGCCATCGTTGTTGGCAACTTTATTAAAATATTAATAAAATTTGTAAAACATTAATATATTTTCAAGAAAAAAATAATAGAAATTGCCAACAATGTTAGCGACTTTTAAAAAAATATTATTTGAGTTCTTCACAAAAAAAAGAAGCTAAAACTCGCCAACGGTGACGACAACTTTAAAGTCACCAACACCGTTGGCGAGTTCAAAGTAAAAAATGTTGTTTCTTGAAGAAAAATAACATCCAACACGCACACTGTGTGTGTTTGTTTTTTCTTGAAATCAACTTTCTCTTTTTTAATGAAATAAAAGCGACTTTGAAGAAGAAGTGCTATTAGTTTTGGCAAGAATATTATCCATTAAGATGGAAAATAGCAAAAGACCTAGTGGTGTTAAGAACAAGTGAAATTTAAATTGGCTAATGTTATTAATGAAGCCCTTTTTGAAATATTAATAAAATTTATAAAACTTTAATATATTTTCAAGAAAAAAAAAATAATAGACTTCCAATAAAATATTTTTTGTGTTCTTCATGGAAAAAAAAAAAGAAAAATAGCTAAAACTCGCCAACGGTGTTGATTAATTTTTTATCGAGATCGGAATCTAGATTGAATTTGGTTTGATTATTAAATGAATCGAGCTTTAAATCAAGCCAAACTCAAGCTGGGTTTGCGTAATTTAAAGTTCAGTTTGAGAACCCAGCTCAAGTTCGGCTTGATTTAAAACTCGGTTCATTTAATAATTAAACTAAATTCAAACAAGATTCCGAGCTCAATAAAAAAATCAAGTTTTAGTTATTTTTCTTTTTTTTCCGTAAATAACACAAATAATATTTTATTGGAAATAGCCAACACTGTTGGCAACTTCTGTTATTTTATTATTATTATTATTATTTTCCTAAAAATATATTAAAGTTTTATAAATTTTATTAATATTTCTAAAAGGGCTTCATTAATAACATTAGCCAATTTAAATTTCAATTGTTCTCAACACCACCAGGTCCTTTGCTATTTTCATTAATAACATTAGCCAATTTAAATTTCAATTGTTCTCAACACCACCAGGTCTTTTGCTATTTTCCATCATAACGGATAATATTCTTGCCAAAACTACTGGCACTTCTTCAAAGTCGCCCACTAGTGCGTGCATACATGCGTGCGTGTGTGTGTGTGTGTGTGTGTTAATATAGTATATTTACCTTGTACAATACATAATAAAAAACTATTCGTTGATAGTGGATAAACTGAGAATTTTATTTCGTAAAAAAAAAAAAGAAAGTTGATTTCAAGAAAAAACACACACACAATGTGCATGTTGGATGTTATTTTTCTTTAAGAAACAACATTTTTTGCTTTGGACTCGCCAACGGTGTTGGGGACTTTAAAGTCGCCATCACCGTTGGCGAGTTTTAACCTTTTTTTTTTTTTTGTGAAGAACCTAAATAATATTTTATTAAAAGTCACCAACATTGTTGGCGACTTCTATTATTTTATTTTATTTTTTTTGAAAATATATTAACGTTTATAAATTTTATTAATATTATAATAAAGTCGCCAACGACGATGGTGACTTAGGTTATTTTTCACACGAATTTTCTTTTCAGGCCAAAAAATTAAACAAAACACTTTTTGGATCAAATTAAAAGAAGTCCTAAATATGGACATGAGTACGAGAGGTGCGGAGAAAGAACAAGTGTCAAAAATTCTAGTTCTATGCTCTATTAACAACTATCTATTCTAAAATTGAAAGATTTTTTTTTTGATTTTTTGAAATATGAGAAAATTAAATTATTGGGAGAAATAATAGTCTTTTTCAAAAAAATTTAGAAAAATTTGATTTTTTTTATTAGTTTCTTATTATTTTTATACTTATAAAAATATCTGACAAAAGATTTCATATGTCCAAAAAATGTCAAACAAATCAAGTTGTACATCAAACAGGCGTATCCAACACATGAGCAATTATCATGATTCCAATTTAAGGAGTCCCTGCGCGTTCTCGGTGGAGAGCTTCTTTTTAAGTGGCTAAGGGGCTATTTGGCATGGCTTTTGAACAGATAATTAAGATTTTTCCACATTTTTTGTTTATCACATGTTGGAAAAATCATTATTTCTCCTCGTACTCTTTCACGTACCTTATGAAGCCTTAGGATTAATGGGTTCAAATATAATTTTTAAAGTAAATAGTTCTTTGTTAATTTCTTATGTGTTGGAGGATTTTAAGAACACAACACAAAATTTTTAAAGAAAGTTTGAGTTACATATAATTTTTAGTCCACACTCCCAAGTTTGTGAGGAATTATGAAAAGACTTTTGTACGTAGTCAGCACGTTGACTCCAAAGTTCATGAAAGACCATAGATGGATTGGCATATGGCGATGGCGATGGTGATTGCAGATTTATGTCGATGGCGAGGTGTGGGTGGTTCTACGGTGGGGGAAAGCCGAGGAAGAGGGGAAGAAGGGGAAATTCTCATCCGTATCGAATTTGGCCATACCATGACTAATCAGGCGATGAATGTTTTATATTTGTCATGTGATTGGTGTACAGTTTAGGGAAAGCGACTAATCACATGACAAGTGTATTAACATTTGATATATGATTGGTTGGGTGTAGCCAAGCTGGATTTGGGCAAAAAAATTTCGGGAGGAAGAGGGTGTCGGGTCGAACATATTATTATAGGGGTGTCTCCAATTCTAATCAATTACAACTCTATGTTAAATTTTGTATAACTTAATAATAATAAAAATTTACCATCACTATAAATAGATTTAACTAGTGACAAAATACGAGGTATTGTCACTAATCATTTATCATTAGTGACAATTTTTGCATTAGCTCTTTATTTTTTGGCTACACTGACATTATTTTTCTCTTACAGTGAGATTTCGTTTGAAGTATTCCTTTTCAACAATTAATTTTTAGCTTGCAAAATGTTTACATTTATTATCTGCAAATTATTACCAAGTCTCATCAAATTAAACTGTAATAATTAACTCATTGCTATAGTTAGGAGACGCGAAGAAATCACAAAAGAATATTATGTTGGTGTTTTATTGATGTGGGTAAAAGTACAAAATATGAAACAAAAGACATTAAAATATATACTCAGTCTTCTCCTAGCATTATGTAAATTAATGCTTACAGTGGATTTAATCCAATCGTAGGACTATTCTATTTACTATATACACAGAGAGAGAGAGAGAGAGTTACAAATTAAACAGGTGTAGGGAACTTACAAAAGGTGCCAAAGTGCTTAGACTTTGGGAGGAGGAAGCAACCACTTAGAACCCTTGATATAACCAAGGTTGAGGAATGGCTTTGCATTTGCAGCTGTCAGCTTCTTAACGAATGATGCCCTCTTTTCAAGATTTGCTCCTGGTCCCTTATTGTTATATTCTCCAAAAAATACAGTGCTGCGCATAATTACAACCACAAAATTAATTGAGGAATTAAATATTATTATATGGAGAAAATTAAAAGAAGATTATTTTTTTTTTTGGTTACAAAAAGAAGATTATTTGCATGCGCATGGACTGACCTGTTATGTTGATGATGGTTAGTGGACCATCCTTCAGGTTTGACAACGTCGCTGAGTTCACTGTAGGCAAAGATCACGCGGCCGTGGGAGAACCACGACCTCGCTAGGACTGTAGTCCTCCCGCTGCCCGTCACTTTGCAATGCACAAAAATGTAGCCATTGCGTTCGTCGGTCTTGGTCCTCGCATGTGCTACGATTATCGCTATTGCATCTCCTGGAACGACGTGTATCTCCGAATTCTACGCGCACCACAAGTTAATGCAAATATACATAGGTCAAGATTTTATTTGTCCATTGAGAGTTTAGACAGGCTAGTTGTGCTTACGAGATAGATGGATTGCCCGCTGCCGAAGATGAAATCGACGGTGCCCTCAATGTAGCAGTCCTTGAAGAAATGTTTGCCCTTATCATCACAAAGAGTGTCTTGAAATCCGTGGAATCTGCAATTATAGAAAGCCGCATGGTCTCCGCTGATTTTCATAGCGACCGCCTGAGCACCCTCCGTCTTCCCATCTGGCCTCGGTGCAGAGTTCTACCCAAGAAATTAATCAAGATTTATTATTAAATATTAAAATAATGATTTCAAAATTAGACATTAATGTTGATACCAACCACTATTTTCAAATTAACACCGATGAAATAGTTGGACTCAACGGCAAATGTGGCGCTGTTCAAAGTCCCTTGCTTCTTGGCCGTGTCGCCGTGCACCAAAACCGGCATGTCCTTCGGGTTCTCGCCGTACAATGTGATGAACGGCTTGTTCATGTCAATCTTTATTTTCTCTTTATAATTTCCAGGGCCGATGGATATAATCACGCGATTCTTGTTATTCTCAGGGACGCTTTTTATGGCGTCAGTTATAGTCTTGAATTTGCCTCCTCCTTTCGCCTTGACTTTGATGACCTTCGGAGCGGCCTCCGCCTTGGCCAACTCCGGTACTAGAGTGGCTTTGTTGGCGGGGGTGCGGCCAGTGACGCCCACATTGCGTTCGAACCAACTCTTTATTTTAGACTTGTCGGCCGGAATGGGATCGTCTTCGGAGCAACGAACCATGACCGGAAGGGCAACAAGAAGAACGGTCACCAGGACCGCCTGGAGGGCAATATTAATGTATACTGACATTTTCTGATTCACTTTGAGATTGTGATCAAATTGTTGTTTGACTGAAAGAGAGGGATGCGGGGGTATTTATACCAATTATAGGAGGTATTTATACCAATTATAGGAGTATATCGAACCAATAAAACAATGGAACCAGAGAATAAGATGGAGCGAAAATTCAGTGGGAAATTAGAAAATATGTTGACGTTTGTGATAGGTGCTAGCCGAGTTGTAATAGCAAGATAATATTTAATATAATTCCTTTTCGAACGTCAATTCACGGTATAACGTACATTCGAATAACTTTTCTTCCTAGAATCATTGGTAAGTCGAAATTTACTACAAGAAAATGAGTATATTAATGACAATACAATAAATAATAGTGAAAATGTTTTTACTGGTTATATACATTTGGTGACAAAAGAAAATATCTTGACTTGGACAGTTGTCATGTGTTCTCCCAACGAGAATCTCCACATTATTATGGCGGCACTTCACTCAAAATAATTTGATTAAACTTTTAGAATTCATTTGAATATTGCAAATAAATTTAAGGATATCTATCACTATCAATTACAACTTTGTCTAGTGAATCTACCCTATTTATGTATTAGTCATTCCGTTTACCTCATTTGCGTTTTAGCCCTTAAATTTAAAGAAACTGAAAATTTTAGTTTGATTTTCGCTGGGAAAAAAAAAATCTAATTTCACGAGAAAATGCTGGCTTAGCAAATATTTTAGATCTTTATCAGTTTGTCCAATTGTACATGTGCATACATAATATAAACACACACACACACACAGAGAAATATATATATGAATCCTAATAATAAAAAGTAAACATAAATACATTTTATCTAAAATTCAACACGTATATATAAGCATGTAAATATATACATAAAAAAGAAATAACATAACACACACACACACACACGCACATATATACATACATACATATATATAACTAAGAAAAGATTTTGGAGGAATATTCTGTAAAAGGATCTAAAAAAATGAAAACAATTATTTTGATTTTCTGGCGGAATTATAGCTGGACATTCTGTTGGTTCATTTCATAATTTATTTATTTATTTTTATTTATTTATTTTTCCTATTTTGTCTTTTTTTTTTTAGGTTTCGCCCATCTTTTCATTATCGGAGCCATGACTAAAACGTAACGTTAGTCGATCTATACAGTGTAATAAGGGGGTGTTCGACCAATTCAATTCGATTTTGACCAAATTTCAATTTTCTAAATAATTGAATTTTTTTACATTTAACAAATTTTCTTTGGTTGTTCGTCACTAATTTAAATATCAATGACACACTTTAATAATCCAAATTTTTTTAAATCTTTTTGGTATTTAAAGCAGATAATTTGTTTTCATATTTTAACTAAATAACCTTTAATTATTTTCTATTTCAATTTATGATTTAACTTGAAAAAGATAATCCATCGATTTCTTAAAAGAAAGATAAAATGTGAGTCTCTATTCGGGCCAAAAGTCTGAAAGTCAACACAACTTCCATAATTATAATTTACATTCCTAAATTGTTGTGTAACGATCTCGTTGTTTTGCATGCCGATTTTATTAATTGTTATAGGTCATCTTTGATTTACATTCACATAAGATACATGTGAATAATTTTTAATTCTATTAATTGTATATCTCAGTTATTTGCTTATGTTTTAATATAATAGATTTTTTATAACTCAATAAATTTAGTTGTGTTTTATACTTCTTTTAATTTTATATTGTTTACAAACTTTGTACATCTTCTTTTTTATGAATTATTCCACTAATCACAATGAAAAAAAACCAATAAAGTGAATCAACACAAAGATGGCCAAGAGTGTTGTAAAAAATAATATATTTAATAAATTGTATTTATACTAAACGAATTGAAGAGGATCAATCGCCTGCTCTTTTTAATTAATTAATTTATTTATTTGTATAACAAAAAATCTAATACTATAGAGTCCAATTAATAGTCCAACTCTTTATTATTATCAAAAAAAAAAGTGCAACTCTTTATTTATAGTTATGATATTTATTCCACCTAATATTATTTAATTTGAAGTCTAACTCTTAATTTTTAAATTACTAAAATACAATGAGTAAATATTATTTACTATCACTGATATAAGGTTGATTTAGCTTTCCAACAAAAAGGGACAAAATGTAAAACATTGATAAGTTATT
Source organism: Petrea volubilis (assembly GCA_026212405.1). NCBI lineage: Eukaryota > Viridiplantae > Streptophyta > Magnoliopsida > Lamiales > Verbenaceae > Petrea > Petrea volubilis. The sequence continues at coordinate 18,249 of JAOWBU010000544.1, forward strand.
TGCACTTTTATAATACATAAATAAATAAATAAATAATATAATAATATATAAAATAAATGGATGAGATTTTTAAAGTCTTCTCATTCATTATTTTTAATTTCTTCCATGTGACGAGGGTATTAATCTGCCAATAGGGCCTTACTTCACTAGTAAGATGGAAGTCTCATAACTTTTGGGTTGTGAATTCGATTCTCCACGAATGTGGGTATTATTTGACTAGTTTCTTCCTTCTATATTATAATTTGTATTTCATTGTTATTTGATGATACTAGTATGGAATACGTGCTTTGCCTATGATCATTAATGCTTGTCTAATTTTTAATGAAAAATATTGATTACGGTACAACATAAATACATTGAGAATATTTTATTTTTTTTAAAAAATATTATGAATGAATAAAAATTAATTAAATTGGTAACTTTATTATATTATTATTGGATATATCATACTAAGAGTTTTCAAGTTACTGCAATTCTTTATAATTTTTTCAATAGTAACTTTTTCTATGAGTAAGTTACTATAATTAATATATCAAAGGCTTAAAGTATTATAATTGAAAGTTTTTACAAGATCAAATATATATCTGATTTTTTTTAAAAAAAATATTAATATTTTATAATAGCTTAGTTACTTTCAATATTTGCAAATAGAAAGATGTGCATTTATACTAAAATCAACATATACAATTATTTAATATCTATATTTACTAAAGATCATAACTATTTATTACTTTTCTTTGATAAAGTATTTCTAATTGTTCTTTTCTTCACTATTGATTTTAAGTATGCTTCAAATATCTTTTAAAATGTTCATCAAAAGAATATACTAATTAAACTTTTTGTATGTGTATACTTCAAATAAGATTAATCATACTGAAAATAAATATGTTAATATAAATTTTAAAATTCTTTTTTTCATGTGTATGTATATTAAGATGAAATTGAATAACTACAAACTTTTATATCATTTGTCTAAAGTTCTTCACACATGCTTTCTTGTAATAAAATTTGATTGAATTAATTTTTAGTTGTGCTATATATGTTGGTGTTGTATTCGTAAATTAATAAACATATAATAACTTAATTATTATTCTTACTCATTATATTTGTGAAAATTTTAATTTATAGTAAATTAAATATTAAATTATAAAACATTCTATATTTAGAAGATCTATGGTTCTTCTTCTTTATATCACTATTTTCCATCATAACACCACTACCATGTACCATTCAAACCTACGCTTTTTGTTTTTTTTTTTTTTTGTTTTTCCAAATCGCTCATTGTTTTCATTTACGTCTGCACCATTACCTTTACCCCAGTCTTCACCTCTATTTCCTCTCATCCACCATTGCCATGAAATCAATTATGAAGGTAACAGTGCAAATGTAAATGAAAATAATGAGAGATTTTGGGCAAAAAAAAAAACATAGGTTTGAGTGTGATTCATGTTATGATGGAAAAGAGTGATATGAAGAAGAAGAACCATAGATCTTCTAAATATTGAATATGATATAATCTAATATTTAATTTACTATAAATTAAAATTTTCACAAATATAATGAGTAAGAATAATAGTTAAGTTATTCTATGTTTATTAATTAACAAATACAACACCAACATATATATAGTATAGTTAAAAATTAATTCAATCAAATTTTATTACGAGAAAGCATATGTGAAGAACTTTAGACAAATAATATAAAAGTTTGTAGTTATTCAATATCATCTTAACATATGTACACATGAAAAAAAAGAATTTTAAAAATTATATTAACATATTTAATTTCAATATGATTGATCTAATTTGAAGTATACACATACAAAAAATTTTATTAGTATACTTTTTTTAACGAACATTTTAAAATATATTTTAAACATACTTAAAATCAATAGTGAAGGAAAGAGCTACTAGAAATACTTTAACAAAGAAAAATAATAAATAGTTATGATATTTAAGTAAATATAGATATATTAAATAATTGTATATGTTAATTTTAGTATATATGTACATTTTTTATTTTCAAATATTGAAAGTAAGTAGCTATTATAAAATATTGATATTTTATTTTTCAAAAAAAAAATTCAGATATATATTTGATCAAAAACTTTCAATTACAATTAATATTTTAAGCCTTTGATCGATTAATTTTAGTAACTCACTCATAGAAAAAGCTAATGTCAAAAAAATTATAAAGAATCATAGTTACTTGAAAAACTCTTAGTGTGATATATATAATAATAATATAATAAAGTTACCAATTTCATTAGTTTTTATTTATTCATAATATTCTTTTTAAAAAGTACAATGTTTTCAATGTATTTATGTTGTACCATAATTAATATTTAAAAAAAAAAAAAGACAAGTGTTAACAGTCAAGCGGAATGCGCGTGTTCCATACTAGTGGTATTCAAAATCTCAAATGCATATATATATATATATATATATACACAGAAACTAACTTTAGACTATATTCAGCAATTATAATCATAATTGATCGAACTAATTGGCCGTTACTCCTTAGAAGATTTAGAGAATTCACAGATGATGATAGTTGGTGAGGCTACAATAAGTGATACAAGCATTAATGTGGAGTCAAGAACCTAACTATTGTGAAAAATAGCAAGTAGTTAGCACTGTAGAGCCTGATTCATGGTGACCATGTATACAGCAACCAGAAGAAATAAACGAATTGAATGGGAGTGATCTTAGATATGTGAAAATATTTAGTTGAAATCTCACTTTATTGGGTTCCATTATGGAAGATAATATTTTCCTTCTAAAGCTAAAAGTTCTGTTGAAAATTTTCACATGTGGTTCATTGAACCCCATTTTCTTGAAATTAATCTTGTGAGATATCTGCTCCAGAAGAATAGCATTCGCTCTTCAAATGATTGGTGGCATCAAGTGAACTCATTCCAAATTTCAGACTTGGCAAATGATTAGGCGAGCCGGCAATATGTATCGTTCTGAGTCCTGAGATGTATCAAGCTTCAATCATTCAACTCATATTTCATTGACTAATATTTCCTAGTTTACATCTTACTTGAAGGAATTTCTTTTGATTCATTTACATTTTCCTTCTTGTCTCATTGAAAGGACCAAATGATAAATAAATAAATAAAAGTCAGGATAAACGTCTGCCGCTAAAACATCATACAAAAAGTCCGGACTACGTTCCAATCATAACCATATGACATAGGACCTGCCCGCCTGACTAACATATGGGCAGAAAGGTTCGTAGACCTCCTAACATGTTTAATTTACAGGAATCCTAAATCTTTGCTTAGATAATAACAATCTTCCATGATCAATCCTAGCTAGTATTGACAAACTTCCGGTTACGATAGGCAATTTCACATCTTTAGTAACTCTTGACTTGTCTCAAGATCAATTTAGAAGGAGAGCTACCAAAATCACTTGGCAATCTTTGCATTCTAGAATAATTTATTTGAAGTGCAACCTCATCAGCGGTCCGTTGCCCCCTATTTCTTCGAACATATCGATATTAGATTTGTCGCACAATCAAAATTCAGGATTTATGCATGGTTTCCTCTGCCACAGTACCATGCGAGAAAACAAGCTGTAAATCCTTAATGTTGGCTATCATTTGTGTGGAGAAATTCCTTAATTGGTCATTTTTGAGAGTCTTAAAGGCTGGAATCTAGTAATCTGACAGGAAAAATTCCAAGCTCTATGTCATCCTTAACAAGACTGCAATCTCCCTGCCGGCACGGATAAATCGGCTCTCCAAGCTGATTGTTTTAAACGTACGTACTTATGAATAGTTTTTCGGGCGAGATCCCACCTAGAACTATGCTGTCTTAATTCTCTTCAAACATTAGACCTGGCTAGCAACAATTTATCCGGACAAATACGGAGCTGTTTCAACAATTTTGGCGTGATGGCAGGAAAAAAATGTGCGAGCAATCACATATACTATTCTGCTGAGGATACATTTGGCAGCATTCCAGAAAGTCAGTTTCTTGTTTTCAAAGGAAGATTTGCAGAGTACATGAACAAGTAATAACCTGCAGTTTGTGATGACATTGGATCTTTCAGACAACGGCTTGTCGGGTTCGATTCCTGTTGAATAACATCTCTCGTCCGGGTTCAAGCACCGAACCTGTCTAGAAATTCTTTAACTGGAGTCTGGAATCATGCCGGCCGCAGCATCGGTGACACGGAATCCGAGGTTTCGACGCGTCCAGCTTTGTGGGAAACGAGTACTTCTGTGGACCGCTACTCTCCGAAGGTTGCGATGAAAATGAAGAAGCACCTAGCATTCCGTATGAAGAGGGAAATTGGACTGGCTCTAAGTGTAGTACTTGGATTCATATTTGGCTTTTGGGCAATGGTGGCCCCTCTGGTGCTGAGCATGTCCTGGAGAACCAGATACTCTAGGTTGCTGACAGACAAGGAGAACTGTATTTGTTATGTTTGGGTCCAAATTCTTGCCAAGGCAAGTCGTCAATGAGTATTTTATCAATTGCTTTGTCTAAACTCTAAAATCCAGTGAATTTTTTTTGTCAAATTAATCATGTGATGAAATGTTAAAGAGCATGGCTCAACACTTCAACGATAAGCCAAATACCCTTCCCAAAAAATTAAAATAAGACAGTTAATGAGTTTTATTTAAAAAGACCCAAGGCAAATTTGAAAAGAAAAATAATAAATTATTTTTTAAACACCTCCAATGACGAAGAAGAAAATGAATCTCTAAGAAGACGAATATTTTGGATCTAACAAAGTAATTTAACTGTAACAGAAGCAATAACTTAAATAATCAGCCTTATGAGAGGTGGCAAAATGGGTTGAGAATCATGGTTTTAACCCATTTTAATTAGTTTTGGATTGGATTGAGTCTTTAAATTTTATAAATGGATTGAAGCGGGTTGGGCTTTAATGTACTTTAAAATTTGTTGGGTCCTAAATGGATTCAAGCGGTTTCTAAATAGGTCCATAAGTTTTCTAAATGGTTCTAACAAAAAAAATATTATAACTTGATAATAATTTCAAATTTTTGAAAAGTTAGTGATAAAATAATTTTTACAAATTAAAAAATATGTTAAATAACAAGTAAAAAGTTGAAAAATGTACAAAATTATATTGAAAAACATATATTTTATTTTGTATTGAATTCATTAAAATATCGCACCAACTCATTATTAATTTGATTGAAACCCATTTCCAACCCAATCCATTTTCTAAAATCAATCTAAAACCCAACTGATTTTTAACCCAAACCAATATAACCTATCACAAACCCAACCCGTCCATCTAGTACCTCACCATTTAAAATTAATTTGGGAACAAATAAGCCGAGTGTATAGATGGACTAATTTTAACAAGATTTGAACCGCCGCGCGAACGCAGGCCCCCACCACCACAAATTATGACATAGGTTCGATCACTTAGACCGATCTTAAGCGGGCTTGCCTCCCAAGTGCAATGAAGGTCACCAAACTAGGCCATGAGCCTACTTGATGGCCCATCAACCCAGTCCAGGTAAGTATGGAGCAATGTGTTCTTGCTTTTACTAATATGCTCTGTTCTACACCTCTTTGAGCAGCATCATTCTTCGACGTGGGATGTGAGGCCCCCACAGAGACTGTCTGCAATAAAACAACTCTCAGTTCTCCGTACAAGTGCACTCTCATAACCCACGATAGCAAACTTAATTAGCCACAAGAGACAATAATCAGAAGCAGTTTTTTAAGATTTCACATTCTTAATCTCGTTTTATACTCATTAAAAGATAGTATAATTTCAATTAAAAAAAAAAGGAAAGATTCCTCCTCTTCAGTACCAATTGTTACAAAAAGCAGTGTCCTAAAGAAAAGGGAAATATATTATTCAATTACAAATAGACAAATCTTGATTTTCAATAACAGATGTAGACAGAAAAAAAAAAAAGAAAGAAAAGAAAAGATATACATGTGTTATGATTAAGAAAACTTATTTTAGAATTTATAATTGAATTGAGATAATTATATATTAACTACATATTTCAAATTTATTTTTATTTTATAATATTCTAAGCTAATAGAATTATATAAGTTTGAAAAATTAAGAGTTGTTACATATTAGTCTTTTTATTTTTAACTTTTTAAATGAAATAACAAAATAATTTTTTATTTGTAATTTTTAATAAAAATAAAATTTATGATTGTAAATTAGTTGTTCTAAATTTGTTTAATTAATATTATCCACCACTAAAATTTTATTTTATAAATCTTTAGATATTAAATTACTAATAAAAAGATATAATAAAATATTTTTATTTAAAAAATTTAAATAAAATATTTTTTCATTTTATTTATTATTTTATTTTATTTATGTACCCTTTATTTTCCTACGCTATACCTATGGTAAGTTTAAGTGTACAATGAATTGTACTCTTTATTCTCATTTGAGTTGATGAAACGCGAAACTGTTTTTGAAAACACCTTTATTCCTATTTTAAAAAATAGAATATTTTTCAAAAATATTTTCAAAAACAGTTGAACTGAAAACAATGGATCAAACACAGTTTTTCGAAAACGAAAAATAGGAAATGACTTGCAAAATAGCGGGCCAAATGGCCCCTTACTTTGGCAAGTTTCTTACGTTCATTTTATGGTTTTGTTATGAGAAAACCACCTAAAGCTGTTAATTGTGGAATTCATGTAGGAAAAAATGTACAGTACTTTCCTTTGATTTTTTAATTTCTAAATTTAACTATGTAGTTTTCTAATTCTCAAATTTAACTCT
>JAOWBU010000545.1:0-25000 GCA_026212405.1 Petrea volubilis
ATGGTGATGCTCAATGGTGATTGTGGTGGATTAAAATGAAATTACTTCGCGAAGGTTGATGGATCAATAAAATTGATTGAGCAATTATGTTAGGCTTGACTAGTTGCATCTCTTAATGGTTGAATTGACTGATACAATTATAGGAAAGTTTTTAGACATCTCTATTAATATTTAAAAGAATATTCTAAACCTCAAGGGGTATTTATAATTTTAAAAATAAAAAAATTAATTTGTAATACATTGTACCTGAAGGAATATAGACAGAATTTTCTCTAAAAAAAATATTCCTACAATTTGAATATAATAGGAAGTAGGGTTGTAAACTGGTCGAGCTTTTGTAAATTTTAAGCTCAAGCACAAGCTCACTCAAAAAATTGGGGTTCAACTTCAAACTCATCGATCTTATAAATTTTTGTCAAAACTCAAACTTATTTCAAAAATTTTGAACTCAGATTTGGCTCATTTATAGTCGAGCCTATTCAAGCTCAAGCTCAAAATCGGGCTCACTTCTAATAAAACTTGTTATAAATTTTGAATTAATATGAATTTTGATATTTGATATGCATATATTATAAAGTTGAATTATTATAACAAATATTTTAGACATCTATACTAATACTACATATAATTTTGATACTTGCACTAGTATAACTTATATATCTAATATATTTTAAAATAAAAAAAATAAAAATAAAAATAAAAATTCAATAGCCTGCTCGCAAGTACTTGAACATTATTTTTAGGCTCAAACTCAATTTGTAAAGAATTTAAGCTCAATGAACTCAAACTCAAGCTCAAAAAAATTACGTTTGAATCGAAACTTAAATTAAGCCAACTAACATAGCTCTTAAATCGACTCAATTCGGGATATGTGTACGAACCCCAACAAGATCCCAGAGAACATCAAAACAAAGATCCTTTCAACGCCAATCCCTTATACTGATCAGAGCAGGGACAAAAGAATTTGGAATGGGCAGGGGATGGAGTTTTATCATGCAAATCGATCTACACATTTTTGGCTACCTTAGAGATTCACGCAACAAATGATCCAAGCGTGTGGGGATGGACCTGGAAGATAAGATGCCCGGAGAAGTTCAAGACACTACTTTGGCTGTGCAATCATGACAGTCTCTCTAGAAATTCAATGCGTGTGCAGAGGAATTTTGCCTCTAAGGAAGATTGTGTCTCATGCCCAGGGGTTAGGGAGGACTTTTTGCATATTTTCCGAGACTGCGGGAAAGCACGAAGGCTGTGGGAGTTTATTGTCGCGCCAAGTCAGTTTGCAAAATTCATGGCGTATGATGATATGGATTGGCTTAAGAGGATTCTCAGTGCTAGGTTGGGGAATATTATTGCGCCGTGGTGTAGGTGGAGCATCGTCTTCTTGGCTACCATTTGGACATTATGGTGCAACAGAAATAGAGTGGTGTTTCAGAACCAATCATTCTCAGACCAAGAGACTATTAACTCCGTCAAGAGTTTGGTTATTGCTCTAGCCATTACATTCCCAGCAGCCCGGGTCGTCAAGACGACAGTGGAAGAAAAGATCTCTTGGAAGAAACCCCGATGGAGTGGATTAAATTGAACACGAATGGTAGTGATCTTGATGATATGAAATCGGGAGCTGCGGGGGGATTAGTGATGCGAAACGTGTATTGTATGTTTAGAGGGAGTGAGAGAGAGAGAGAAAGAGAGAGAGAAACGAGCTCAAGTAGAGAAAGATTAGTTATAAAGTTAAGCAACAATTACAGTTTCTAATAACCACCTAACCGGCTATTTATAGCCCAAAGCCCTAACTAACTAACTAGGAAAAGAAAGAATACATGCTAGTCTACTCTATTATACTATACACGCATAAAATAAAACTATCTATCCATTAACTTAAGTTCATATCCCCCCCTCAAGATGGAGCTTGGTGGAACACTAAGCCCAACTTGGCAAGAAATTTGTGAAAATCTGAACCGCCAAGTGCTTTGGTGAAGATATCTGCAATCTGGAGCTGGGAGGTAACATGCAACGGCTTGATAAACCCCCGTTTGAACTGATCCAGAACAATATGGCAATCGATCTCCAAATGCTTAGTACGCTCATGGAAGACCGGGTTCTCTGTGATGTGAAGAGCTGCTTTGTTGTCACAAAAAAGAGGAATAGGAACTGAAATAGAGATGTTAAAATCATGAAGGATATAGGATATCCACTGGAGTTCACACACAGTAGTTGCCAAGCTACGGTATTCTGCCTCACAAGAAGATTTGGAAACCGTCTTCTGTTTCTTGGTTTTCCAAGAGATCAAAGCACCACCTAAGAACATGCAATAGCCAGTGACGAATCTTCGTGTCAGCGGACATGTAGCCCAATCGGCATCGCTGTAAGCTTGAAGTTGCAAGGAATTTTGGGCTGCGAAAAAGAGGCCAGCAGAAGTACTGCCCTTGAGATATCTCAGAAGATGTAAGGCTGCATCCTAATGAGCCTGAGTCGGATGCCCAACAAACTGACTCAGCTGCTGGACAGCAAAGCTGATATCAGGTCTGGACAGATTGATATAGAGCAATCTTCCAATGAGACGCCTGTATTGCTCTACATCTGTGTAAGTTGGACTGTCATCTACTCCAAATTTATGACCCTTAGGAAGAGGGGTAGCTGCTGGTTTAGAGTTGCTAAGACCGGTATGATGTAAAATATCCAAGATGTATTTTCTCTGTGTAAGAAAAGTACCATTAGTTGATTGGGCTATTTCAAGACCTAAACAATATTTAGCAAAGCCAAGATCCTTAATGGTAAATTTATGATCCAAAAACTGATTAACCATTTCAATCTCCTCAAGATGAGAACCTGTAATGAGCACATCATCAATATATACTAACAAAGCCAAATAAGAAGAAGCAGATTGTTTAAAGAAAAAACAGTAATCATGAGTACACTGGTGAAAGCCATAAGCCAAGAGTTGACAAGTGAACTCATGATTCCATTGCCTTGAAGCTTGCTTAAGTCCATAAAGGGACTTCTTTAGCCTGCAAACTTGTCCTGTAGAAGCTTTAGTGTAACCCTCAGGTGGAACAAGGTAAACTTCTTCATCTAAAAATCCATGAAAGAAAGCATTATTAATGTCTAGTTGACAAATAGGCCAAGAGTAAGCAGTTGCAACAGCAAGAAAATTCTCACAGTGACTAGTTTGGCCACTGGTGAGAAGCTATCAAAGTAATCAATGCCATGAATTTGATTGAAACCTTTGGCCACAAGTCTGGCCTTGTATCTCTCAATACTACCATCAGCATTTCTTTTTATTTTATACACCCACTTGGAACCAATGGCCTGCTTACCTTTAGGCAAAGTAGTGAGTTCCCAAGTGTCATTAGACTCTAAAGCAGCCAATTCTTGATTCATTACATCTATCCATTCCTTATGTTGTATAGCATGTTTAAAAGAAACTGGTTCATGGACCATGGAGACAAGATTCATGAATGCAGAATAGGATGGGGTAAATAGAACAGAATCGGAAGATAGTAGAGCAGGTGTATTAGAGGTGATAGAGGTACTATCTGTAATATTACAAACATAGTCTTGAAGCCAATTTGGAGGTTGTCTAGCTCTTGTACTCTGCCTTGGTGGCAACTGATTATGAGAAGGCATTGAGGGAGGCATTGGAATAGCAGGTGTAGAATCACTAGGGGTGCTATCTAAGATAGGTGTGGGAATGGGAGGAAGGCCAGCATCAATGTTGTTACTAGTGGTGGTATAAGGAAAAACAGATTCATAAAAGCATACATCTCTTGAGGTGAAAACAGAATGAGTAATGAGATCATAGAGTTTATATGCCTTTTGTTCTAAACTATAACCTATCATAACACATTTGTGAGCTCTAGTTTCAAACTTAGACTTTTGCGGGTTAGTATTGGCTGCAAAACACAAACATCCAAAGAATCTAAGATGCTTGTAGTCAGGAGGAGTATGGAAGAGAATGTCATGAGGAGTTTTCCAATTTAAAACAGAACTAGGTATTCTATTGACCAAGTATGTAGCAGTGAGTATGGAGTCACCCCAAAACTTGGAAGGAAGTTTAGCTTGGAACATAAGAGCCCTAGCAATTTGGAGCAATTGTTTGTGTTTCCTCTGAACTACTCCAGTTTGCTGAGGAGTGTACGAGCAAGAGGTTTGGTGGATGATCCCATGCTCAGTAAAGAGTTTTCTACAGTCTTGGTTGAGGAATTCAGTGCCATTGTCTGATCTTATGCACTTGACTTGGCATTGAAATTGGGTAGGTACCATCAAGATGAATTGGTGAAGAACAGAATGGGTGAGGTGTTTGTGAGGCAACAAATAAGTCCAAGTAGCCCTACTATAGTCATCCACTATGGTTAGGAAATAGTGTGCTCCTGAAAGGGAAGGCTGCTTGTAGGGCCCCCACAAATCCATGTGAACAAGTTCAAAACAAGCAGTGGTGCTTATGCAACTTCTAGGAAATGGCAACCTGTGTTGCTTGGAATAGTGACACACATAGCAAGGCTGCAATTGATCATAATTAGGAGCAGAGATGAAAGTAAGATGCTTAATAGCAAAAGGAGAAATATGACCAATTCGTTGATGCCAAGTTTGTAAGCTAATAGTTTTGAATTTTGTCCCAGCAGTAGACACAAATTCTGTATTACAAGAGGTGTTTTGCTCTACAGATGTGCAATCGATGCAGACAGGTTTATGATTAGTATGAGAACATGAATTAGATACTAGACCAGGAGACTTGCATAGGAAAGAATGATTGTCTAATATGTACAAGGCCCCTACAGCTTTACCAACTGCCACTACTGTTTTAATAGTCTGGTCCTGTAATATACAGTGAGAAGGAGAAAAAACAAATGTGAGGTTAGAGGATTTACACAACTTATTTACAAATAACAAGTTGTATTTGAAAGATGGAATATAAAGAACATCATGCAAAATTATATCATGTGAAAGACATGCTTGTCCAGTGTGTGTGACAGATTTGACAGTAACATCTGGTAGATGGACAGTGATCTCTTTATCAGGAGTTTTATGATGAGTTAACAAATCAAATTGAGAGCAAATGTCGTTAGATGCTCCTGTATCAACGATCCATTTACCTGATGACACGTAGCTCATGCAATTAAAAGCACGATCTAAAATGTTACCTATGAATTCCACTGCAAAATTCACATCTTCTTTTGCAGGAATCATCTTACCCTTAATGAGCTCACCCACTTCTTGTTTCACAATATTTGAAATGGCATCACTCCAGTCAATGTTATTAGCAGGAGGAGGAAGTTCCAATGGTGTGTTTTGCACAGCTGGTACAACACCTGCAAATTTTATTTGTTGACTCACACCTGATCCTTTCCAAGTGCCTTCAGTTGCACTCTTCTGCTCCTTAAACTCCTTATACCAGTCAGGATATCCATGCAACTTAAAACAAGTCTCTTGTGTATGTCCAGTGGTTTTGCAATGATCACAGTACCTCTCTTCCTTCCTTTTAAAATTTCCTTTGAAATTAGATTTGTTTTGAGTTTGTTTACCACGACCTCCCTTAACCAAAGTGCAGTATTGTTTGCTCCTTTTGTAAAGGAGATGTAGGCATCTCTTTAAGCTTCAACCCTTTGTAAGATTGAGTAGGCTTTGTTAACTCCAGGCAATGGTTCCATAACCAATATTTGTTTCCTCACAGCTTCAAAACTATCATTCAATCCCATCAAAAACTGAATTAACATGTCTGAGGAATAAGCATCTTCAACCGATCGTGCAGCTCCACAACTACATCTTGGAACAGCGTGCAAACAGGTTAAGTCATCCCATAGAGCTTTCAATTTGTTGAAATATGTAGCTAGACTCAATGTTCCCTGTGAGATGGAGCTTATCTCTCTTTTAATTTGATAGAGCAGAGGTCCATTGCACTGGCCATACCTCTACTCCAAATCTATCCATAATTCTCTAGTACTATCAGCGTACATAAAGCCTTGTACCAGATCCTTAGATATAGAATTGAGAATCCAGGAGATTACCATACTATTGACTCTACGCCACTGTTTGTAATTCGGATCAGTAATCAAAGGTTTTGGAATAGATCCATCTATAAACCCTATCTTCATCTTAGCATCAATTGCGATCTTAATAGAACGACTCCAAATCATGAAGTTCTTACTGTTCATCGGTATAGAGACTAGAATCATACCAGGATGATCTGAGTTGTGTACGATCAGCGAGTCGTCTTGATCGTCCGCCATTGAAGAGCGCAACAATAGCTTCAAACGAGTGTAGTAAGCAAAAATAGCTAGATGAACTAAGCAGAAGCTGAATTAGTGGTGCAGGAATTGTCCTGCTCTGATACCATGATGCGAAACATGTATTGTATGTTTAGAGGGAGTGAGAGAGAGAGAGAGAGAGAGAAACGAGCTGAAGTAGAGAAAGATTAGTTGTAAAGTTAAGCAACAATTACAGTTTCTAAATAACCACCTAACTGGCTATTTATAGTCCCAAAGCCCTAACTAACTAACTAGGAAAAGAAAGAATACATGCTAGTCTACTCTATTACACTATACACGCATAAAATAAAACTATCTATCCATTAACTTAAGTTCACAATTAGTCCGTGATCACATGGGTAAGTGGATTTTTGGTTATTCTATGAAGCTCGGTTCAGTTTCAATTACTGTCGCAGAGTTGCTTGGACTAAGGCAGGGGCTTAAATTAGCTTGGGAGAAAGGATTTTCCAAGATTATGGTGGAAGCGGACTCTAACGTCATACTTAAATTGATTAAGAAAGCGGATTCTAATTCTCACTCGCTGGGAATGCTGCTCGAAGACTGCCGACACCTTCTGCGTCTACCATGAGAAGTAAGAATGCAGCATACCAAGAGAGCAGGGAATATGGTTGCAGATTAACTGGCCAAACTTGGGCACGCCTTGAAGGAACCTGTTGCCATTTGGGAGTCGTCTCCCACGGATCCAACTAGTGTTTTAATTTCAGAGGATCTAAGTTAGATTTGTTTTCGGATGCCTCATGACCAAATAAATAAATAAATAAATCGACTCAATTCTTCTTATATTACACACCTAGCTTTCTTTATAACACATCTGAAGGACTGACATCCATCAAAAAGAATCTTCTTTTACCCGAAGTGAACTTTTGAAGGGTGGAAGAAAGAAAAGTTAATCAGTTTGGATCTTCTATTGCATAATCATGTTATATATCTTATTACACTCATCAATCCACGACACGTATATTAGTGATCGGTCGAGATAATTAAAGAGAAAAACTAATGATATGGAAAGATATATAAAAATTCTCTTTTCTTATATCGACCGCTCACTAATATACGTATCATGCATTGATGAATATAATAAGAGATGTAATACGATTATGCAATAGAAGATCCGAATTGAAAGTTAATAGCTCAACTTATTGTTTGGGTAATTAATAAAAAATAAATTCCAAATGCGCCTTTTTAGCATGTAGTACTATTTGCTCTATTGAATGTTAGGACTAGCCAAATCATTAACCTATGAGTCCTCGTTTATTTTGAAAATTTTATTCTACTGTCCAATTAATTTTTAATTTTTTAGTACCAGCACGCATCCTGTACTATGCACGTATATCATAATTGATTGTACACAAAAAGATAAAAATAAAATATACTACTCATATAAAATAACATTTACTCTAAATAATTTTTAATGCAGTTCAATAATTAAATAAATAATAATATTCACTCATATTTAAAGGCTTTAAATTTAAAAAAGAAAAAAGAAAAATATTGTCGTGTCAAAAAAATCATATCAAAAAAATTAAAATCTAAATATATGATCCAAACTAAAGTTATAAATAAATTTTTTAGATATATTAAAGTTAAGAATGTTAAAATATGAGCTACTCTAAGTTAATAATCATAAAACACTGGATTATTTCCACATTGAAAAATGTGATACTATGCTTTTTTTAACGTACCTAAATATATATATGTAAGTGAATCATTGTAAAATAAATTAAATTTAGTTTACAAAAAAAAAGAGAATAATTATAAAAATATAAATACAAATAAAATAATAATTATATTATGAAACACCAAGTATTCTTAATGCATTTGGATGTTATGAATCTTCTTTTACATCTCCAAAGAAACCTTTCGCCCTAAATTTGCATAAGATGAATCTTAGATGCTATGAACATTTTGAATCTCCTTTCATATCTATCTCTCTCTCTCTATGTGGATAAATCATCTCTTTTCTTATCTCAATTCATTTTCTGATGAATATTTTAATTATAAAATGTTTTACTTAGTGAAAATAAAAAAATCATAGAAAAGTGAAGGTACGTGATTGGATATGTTAGTGGATAAGTAAGTGGATGAGTGCGATAAGTAGGGATGACAATGGGTCCAGGTTGTAACGCGGCGGGTTTTTGTAGTCATCACCGGATCAGAGGTAGGTTCCAGGTTTGCATTCCAAAACTCAGACCCGGCCCAAACTCGCCCTGGTTGAATCATATGTATATATATATATATATATATATTTTAATATCTATAAATTTATATGATTTATACTTCATAATCAAATGTATATATTTCTTAATTAGTCATGTAAAAAATATAAACATAATACTTTTGTATATTAAAATAATTATATAACGTTAGAATATGCTCATAGAAATTATGTGATAAATAAATATATGATAATTATATTCAACTTCTCAAAAATTAAAATATGCTCATAGAAATTTTTAAATATTAGAACTTTGATAATGTTATTATTTTTTTATATTTCAAAATTTATGATAATACAATACCTGGTCCGGGTCCATAAACAAAAACTTGGTAAGTCCCGAGTTTGGCCTAAACTCGCCCTAGACCCGCTCTATTGCCAACCCAGCGATAAGGAAGCTTTTAATTGTTGTTATTATTATTTCAAAAGAAATTAAGAAATTCAAAAATTTGAGAGATCAAAATTAACCAAATTGCAATCAAAGACCGCTATCAAAATCATTTTGTGGCTTATTAGATGATTTTTTATTTTTTTTTAATCCTTTTAAAATTATAATTTAATTTGGAATGATATGACATATCATATTAAAAGACATTTTTTCAAGTTTGAGTTACATAAATTTTAATAGAATTTTTTTTTTCAATTTTTGAGAAAAAATTTACCATAAAGGACATTACGTTGATATTTATATTCCTAAGATTTCTTAAATCATAATTAATTTGATGACATTACATAATATTTTAATTATAATTTTCTTTATGCATATGTTTTTATTGAAAACTACTATTAAATTTTTATGAGAAAGGGAGAGAGAGTGAAAAAAGTATTAAAAATATCATTATGGATAGTTGGTTTGTTTCAATGATTATGAAAGAGAGTTTAAAAATTTACACTTAATGCCAACCAATCAAGTGATTCGTTTTAAATAATTCAAAATTCTAAGAAATGAAAATTTGGTCAAAATTATATATTGTGGTCAAAAGACCTCCTTCAAATATATAATAGTATATATATATATATATTAATAATTAATATATAGAGCATGAACAATAATATTATAACAATTTTTTAAAGTTATAAATAAAGCAAACATCTAAATATGTAACACAAATATACGAAAATCATTTTGAAAATTCATGCGATTGTTTAAGAACAAAAAGTTTCAAATAAGGTAGAAAAAAGTTTGTATCAAGAAACAACTTAAAGCACTTAATATAGACTATAAAATTGTCAATTAAATATCATGTGAAGAATGATAAATAAAATTTGATCACTAAAAATATAAGTTCAGATTTTCACATTATAAGAAAAAAGAAAAAAAAAATAGTTAGAGTTCTATCTCTCTCTCTTGAGGCAATGGGTTGACATTGATTTGAGTTTTGCTCATTTCATGTAAGATACACATTCGAAGATAACACAAAACAAAAATTAAAAAATATAACATAACTCATTGTAAATATGAACTAAAAAAAAGTTGAGAAACAGTAAAAATAAAATATGAAAAGAGAGAGGAAACAAAAAAGACGTGCAATTGCTTATGATGAAAAAATAACAATAGAAAATTCAGAATCAAAATAGGTAAAAAATGTATTAAACATTAAAAATAAAGACTTTTTGAAGAACAAAAAATTTTAGCAACTAAGATAAAATACCTAAAAACAAAATGCGAAAATATAAACTTAAAATCTCAAAGATGGTGAAAATGAAATATCAAGAGAAAGAAAAAGAAAAAGATCAAGAAGAAGAAGAAGACAAAAGCATAATTGTTTAGGAAAAAATGAACAACAAAAAGAATTAAAATTTAAAAAGAAAGCATAATTGTTTAGATCTATCATCCTTTACCAAAAAATTATGATATATTATGCTAGTGAAAAAGTGAACATTAAGTGTAGAAATTGTGTGATTTTCAAGCATTTTGGAACTACAAAAGAAGATTAAAGATAAAGAAACATTTTGATGAATATATAAAAATTGCAACAACTAAGATAAAAATAACTAAAAATAAACTGTGAAAATATGAACCCAAAAAAAAACCCAAAATGGGGAAATAATATATGAAGAGGGGAAAAAATACATTGTTTAGGGTAAAGAAAGAACAACAACTAAGAAATGGAAAATTAAAATAGGCCAAAATTATATGCATAGTATATATTGTGTCAGTAAAGAAGCGAATATAGGTTAGGGTAATCTTGCTCTATATCTAATGAGAGCGTATGGTTCTGAGCATTTTGGGACCAAAACAAAAGATTAAAAAGAAAGAGACATTTTGATGAACAAAAATTGCAGCAACTAAGACAAAAATGGTTGAAAACAAAAAGTGAAGTATGAACTAGAAACACACACACACACTCATATATGGTGAAAATAAAATATGAGAGAGAAAAACAAAAATAAGAAAGTGCAACTACTTAGGAGGAAAAAGAAGACACATAACGTACGAAAATTAAAATAGGTAAAAACTTAGATGTATCACCTTTCATCAAAAAAATATATTAAAATATATGTACAAAAAAATTGTATAAATAAACAAACCAAGATACTCGTATATTTAAAATTTAAAAAGTTATCAATACAATAAAATTTAGCATGAAATAATAAAATAGCAAAGAAAACTAATCCACCAAAGCAAATTAAACATAAATAAAAATATGAATACATCTTTCAATGAGTAATAATACCCAAAATTACAATGTAAAGAAATAAAAAATACAAAAATAAAAAAGTGTGCAAAAGCACCCTCTAATAGAATTTTAAGGGAAAAAGAAGGGTATTATGAGAAAGAAATAATAAAAGGAGAACCAAAAGAAAATAAGTCAACAATTCTATACAGAGGAGAGACAATAAGAAAAAACAGCAAAACAAAACCCATTAGACAAAATAATTACAAAACGAAAGGAAGATGAAATTTAAGATCAATGATTAAGTAAAAGATTGCATACCTTCGAAACAATAACGATGAAAAACGGCAATAGATTTAAAATTGAGCTTGGCATGATGAAATAGATTTTATTAGGGTTGTCTTGAGGGAATATAACATTTCGTATGGCAAGAATTATGGAGGAAGATAACGTTTTGTATGAGAAGAATTATAGTCAAATAAGGAAGTAACATATCAAGAGTCACAATAAAATTCAAATTTAAAATAATTTAGAAAACCAAGAGAGCCTATAGGATAACCAATGAGTATTTTCTTTCATAATTAAAAAAATTCAAAATTTTGAAAAATTAGAATTTAGTCAAAATTTAAGGATTTTGGGTCAAACACCCCCGTCAAATATATAATAATATAGATTATATATATTCTGAAATACAAGAAAAAATCATCAAATTATAAATAAATGCCAAAAGTTCTTCGACCCTGCAGGGATTGGTTGAGAAATTTTTATTGAGAAGAAGGGGGTGCAAATCAAATTTCTATAACAAAATACAAAAAGTACTAGCGCTTTTGGGGATAAGATTTTAAAATTTTAAAAATACATGCAACATTTAATTCTATATCAACTTGAGCGGAATCAACCACACCCTCCACACTCCTTATGTTGAACCTCTAACCAATTTTTCAGTACAAATAAAGCCTTTTGTTTAATCATAAAAGAAAAAGAAACAAAGAACCAACCAAGGGGGTATTATCCAAGTGCTTTTTAAATGTTGAATTATAACATTGTCATATTTATAATTTAATCCAACGACTAAATACATAATTTGGATATTATCTAAGTGGATAGTGTCCATATAAGCCATGATAACATTGGGTATGAACTTACAGCCATAAATTTTTTTAGTGATTGTTTCAATAGTAATCCTAAAATATGTCCCTTCGCAAAAATAGTTCCATCATAATTAAAATTGCCAAAACTAATCTCATACGATAAAAGTCCGTAGTAAGAGTGGTCTTGCCATTAGTTTTTGCAAGAAAAAGTCATGTGACTTACACGTACCCCGTAAATTTGTTGTGTTCAAAGTTTTGGACTAAAGAATGAAATATTTCTACTAAAAAAACTTAACGACGACATCTTAAATGATAATTAATAAAAAAAATAGATTGTATCATATTGGCATATTAATACCTTCTTTCCTGATTGCATTAAAGATGTGACACATTCAAATATATATACGTACTTTCTATATACTAACAATAAACCCATCCATTAGCTAGATCTAATCGTTGTCCAATGCAATTCATGTTGTTCTTTCTTTTGATGGGGAGTAATAAATTATGTGTTGATCCTCATATCAATACTTCGTGAAGTACAAATAAATTCAACAACGAAAGATGTTGCGGGGTTATAGGTACCACATTGTCTTCAAAATCTGTGGTATGTTTCTTGCAATAATTTTCATGCATGTCCAGTTTTATGATTCGGCTCTGCCGATGATGATTTCAGGGACCAGTGCCGGAGGCGTTGGGCTGCTATTTTCACCTGCTCGTCCCAGTCCGTCCTCCACGCCATGTAGCTAAGCGCAAGCGACAGAGTTAGAACACCGATATTCATTCCAATCCATATCCCCTGCAACAGACATGTCATCACTTTCATTGGACTGCACATCAATCACGTGACAAATATATTTCAAACCGACATATGATCAACTCTAGTTCAGCGGAATCTGGTTCAGGTCAAATCTCTTGTAATTATCACGCGGTGAAAATGAACTTACTGTTTAGCACTTTTGTAGTGAATTAATTACCTGCACTTGAAGACGAGCCACACATCCGAGTAATGCTCCTACGGGTATCCCAATCAAGTAAAAGCAACAAAAGTTGATAATCGCGACCGTTCCTTGCAGTCCTGCTCCAACCGCCACTCCTATCAACAAGTATTTTCACCATTCAGACTAGAGTATAAGACAGAAAAGAAGCAGTAATTACGGCGCCCTCCCCTGTATAACTTTGAAAATCACACACACATACTTCCCTTCTAACTTATCTCTACCTTACAGGTACCACCCCTTTTGATGATTATTACATATAGTTAAATAATGTAATAGTTCAAACTGAAGTAGATTTTTTAAACTGTTCTCGCTTGTTTGAATTATTCAAGTTATTTGTAATTTATATCCAATTCTGATTAAATTTCGATGATTAAAAGGGGTATTTGTAATTTTAAAACTAAGAGGAGAAGTTTATGCAATTGCACATAGTTAAAAGGGACGTTAGTGTAATTGATTCATCATTTATCATTTTGATCAAAAGAACTATTCGAAGGATTTTAGGGTTCCAACATATTTAAAATTTAACTAACCTGACAATACCGGATAAATGCTGTTAAGCAATACGGAGATTGCAAGCAGAAGAGAAAGATCCGACACGGTCTTTGCAACTTCGACGTCGTTGGTGAACAAATACCCGATTCTATTTCCAAACAGCAAGCAAACAATAGTAAAGAATACACCAATCACAACTGAAGTAGTTATAAGGACTTTGATAGAAAACTTTGTAGCTTTGGCATCTCCTCTTCCCAGCTCATTTGCAATCCGCACGCTGAACAGAGAGAGAGAGAGAGCAGATTTTAGTAAGGGGTCAACACAAATAGTTTTGCAGGACGACAGCAATCAGCTAAAACCATTACCATGCAGTGCCAAGAAAACCGAGGCAAATCATGAATTCCCATCCATTGATATTAAGGCTGCAAACAGTTACAGATTTCAGTCGAAATCATCTAAAACATCGTGAAGAAGCTAAAAGAAAGATCTATGCGAAAATTCACCATATAGAAAAGGCGGATATGGCGACCTCTGCATTACTCATGTAACCTGCCAATAAGACTAGTATAGAATTGTACCACAGCTCCAAGCTGCATAGCAAGCCAGTAATAGAAAGGGTCAATTACACAGACCTATAATTATGTGTTATTACACAAACCTCCCCTCTTAGTTTTGAAATTTACAAAAATAACCCTTTTGATATTCAAAATTCAGTTAAAGTGGAAAAATACACTAAGAAATTTGGATGACATCATCATTATTTGGAGGTAACTGTAAGGAGGAAATAAATATAAGGTAGCTAATTGTAATTTTGAAACCAATAGGGGATATTTATGTAGTTATTGTGTAGGGCGCGCTGTAATTATTAGTATCTAGAATTAAGCAAAATATCATACGACAGAGGCAATGTGACCATCAAATAGAATATAACACAATAACACATTGTCATCAAGTTCTAGTGATTACCAAACCATCATGCCGGACGATATTCAGAGCTTTATTGCAGGCAATATATCCTTAAAAGCAGCCATACTAAACCCCGTCCATGTCTGAGGGCACCAACCTCCACATATATATGCAAACTCAGCAAAAACAACAAACCAAGAAGATATGTTTACAGCCACCATCACACCATCAATTCCCCAGTCAAGATGGTAGACGAATAACCAAGACAACGGGACATGTGTTATAAGCTGCGCCATAGATATCCACGCAACAACACCGTTCTTCTGCTGTGCTTGTAGATACATTTGCATCGTCAGTGTAAACACAAAGCTGTAGATCTAAGGAATAAACCACCACGAGATGTACCCTGCAGATTGCGCAATGCTTGCTTCCTCACCCAGTAGTCTGAAAATGGGTGCACCGAAGATGAAAAGAGGGAGTAAGAGTGTTAGAGTCAGCAAATCGACAATCCATGATCTTTGCAAATAAAGGCCCATCATGTGATATTGCTTTGCTCCGTATGCTTGTCCGCACATAGTTTCGGTTGCACTCGACATTCCTATCTGAGGTAAAAGGAAACATTCAGGAGCTCGAGAGTCACGACATGGGCAAAAAATAGT
This sequence comes from Petrea volubilis, assembly GCA_026212405.1. Lineage (NCBI taxonomy): Eukaryota > Viridiplantae > Streptophyta > Magnoliopsida > Lamiales > Verbenaceae > Petrea > Petrea volubilis. Next base: position 15,252 of record JAOWBU010000545.1, read on the forward strand.
CGGTAATCGTATATTCCAAGTGACAAGGGAAATTATCTTGTCACAACAAGGATTTTAACTTAACTATGGCAAAAAATGCATGATAAATAAGTTGTCGTTATTGACAGCCAGTGACAATTCGTAGCGACAATGATCATTGTCCTCAATCATAGTGACAACTTTTTTGTTCCGAAATTGTCACCACATACATATCACTAATTCTTAACACGACAACTTGTTACATTCATTTTGTCACTGCTAAACTATATTGTAACAAAACCAAAGTTATGGTTAACAAATAAAGTGACAACATTGACTATGACTTACCAATACTCCAGTTGCGAAACGAATTGTGAGGGTTTGAACAAGTGCGTAGCCGGCAAGATCAACCGAACTTAAGTGGCCGATAAACGACTGTGTCACTATTATGGCTCCGAATGAGGTCACTCTCGCTATGATGCCAGGAGATGCTACCCTCCATATTTTCTTGGATTCCTCGGAAACTCTCTCTCTCAAATTAGCCACCTCCTTTCCTTCTGAACAGAGCAGTTTCTCGTGCACGCCATTATCCATTGCTCTGTAGAGAGAGAACCTAATCGAAAATCAAATACAATCTCATACGATGTTGTAATACTCACTCTTTCCTCATAACATCAGAAGTGGGAATAAAAAAAGGAAAACATCATCTATTTCAAATGGTTTATTCTATAATACATGTTTATGTCATGTGCACAAAATTATTTCCTTAATTATACACTTTCATGTCTGTTGCACAGAATGAAGGAAATCATAGACAAACAAATAACAATTCCGTCAGTTTACTCCAATTCCAGAGAACAAAAAGGGAGGAAAACACACACATAGAGTGAACGAAAACAGTACAAGCAAGAACCAAACTTTCACATATGAAAATGGCATCGATCAGTCTGATTGTTAACAAATTATATTAGGTTTGAATAGGTCACAGGAAACCAAAAAAAACACAAAAACAAACAAAAACACACACACACACACACACAAAATAAAGACTTCATTTGCCAAAACTTCCTCTGAAAATATTGAAACTTAGAGTTGCAACCAAGTAATCATTTTAAGTTATTTTAAGAGAAGTTGCAGATGGGCTACGAACCCAAGAAAAGAAGGGGAAAAAACACAGGAGCACGCAGCGGAAGGTATATTGAAGAGGGAGACACTTACACGAGAGCAAGAAAGTTCCCTGATTTGCCTCTTGTCCCTACCGAAAAAAAATTGGTTATCAGCGCTTCCTCTGTAAATCCTTGCTATAATTATCTGACAGCATTTGCGGCCTCATTGTGTGTGTGTGTGTGTGTGTGAGAGAGAGAGAGAGAGAGAGAGAGAGAGTTGAACGTTAGAACATAAAAGATCCGCCATTGGGATCATAGTGATTAAGTGATTACACACAAAGAGCATTAATGACTCCATAATTCGGTTGGTTCAATCCAGAAGTTCTTGGGATACCAGTTGGTAAAAAGAATAGAAAGGACAGACAGAAAAATAAATATTCATGCTTTTAGGGCAGATTTCGCTATATATATATATATATATATATATATATGTTGGCCCCTTTTGATTAGGTGGATTGGATAAATGTATATTTAGTATTGAGTTGGTTGGTGGGTTGGATAATTATAGTTGAAATGCCATATTTGATTTGTGGGATTCAGTCCATGGCTCAAATTTCAATGATATATAAATCTCGTTTGATTTTGTGGATTATATTGGATTAATAGCAAAAGTTCCATTTTGCCCTCAAAATTATTTTTCATTGGTTTTTGACTTTTTTTATAACAAGGATAATTTAGTAAATTCAATTTTGAGATATTAATAATATATTCTAACTTTCCTCTAGTAGCACCCCCCCTAAGACTGAATCCAGCTTAAATGATGGCTTCAATCCATGGTATCATGGATTGAGGCATTTCAATACATGATAAAATTACAAATCAAATATGAAATTTAAATTGGACTATTTATTGTATTACAACGTATTATAACATATCAAAAGGGGCCGTAACGTATGACGTTTTTCCATATAAATTTCGACTTCAAGGAAGATGTGTATATATATAACTTGTATTAAAAAAGTTTATGATTATGTTTGATCACAATATTAACTTTAGTATCATTAAGGCAAGTAATTTTCAAAAATTTATGTAAAATCAAAATTTTTAATTGTTATTAAAGCAAATGATAAATATTGTAAATAAAATATTAATTTATTATTTTATTTGAATTAAATTTTAATCCATATACTTGATAGTTGTTAGATTCTTTTGAATGAACATGAATCACAAATTTATTTACTCAAATTTATATAAAAAGTATTTCAATTTAATATACGACAAAATAAAATTAAATGACATAATCCACATATGCGTTTATTCAAACTATCTCAAATATATATATAGAGAGAGATTGTATTAAAATGATAGTTGAATGATATAAATATATACGTTTTAATATAATTATTTGAAATCTAATATATATTTAAAATGAAGTCCACCTTATGTGTCAATCTCATGCTTATGTGGGTAATGAGGTGGACAAGTTGTCATTTCACTATTTTGTCAAATAAGGCGTTTTCTATATTTACATTTTCAATTTTTAATTGACATTAAAATCTTTCTATAATTAAATTTATCTAATTCCATTACTTTCAATTATATTTATGTTTAACTCCTTAAATTACTCTTTATTGCTTAATTATTTTTTTAAACAAAATTTATAATTATATTCATGGATTAGTTTTTCTATGATTTTACTTTTTTGATACATTGTTTTTCTATGTTTAACTCTTTATTAATTAGTGCAAAATTTTAAATTTTGTATATATATATATATACACACACACACACACACATATGACTAAGCTCATTATCATAATTACTATTTTAAACTCTTTGATTTCTTTATATTAGTCCAAATTTATGTTAGTCATTACATATGAATTTGACTAGACTTTTCAACCACATGCACATATCCACTTTTATTTATATGTATGTCTCTATAATAATAATAATAATAATAATAATAATAATCTACATATTTAAAATGAAGTCCACCTTAACTACTTTTCCTTTATCAATTCATATATATATATATATATATATATATGCACATACATACACACACACATACGTATGATTTAGGTCATTATCCTTTTTCTTTTTTTTTTTTGTTTTTTGGTAAACCACAAGATTTTATTAGGCCAATCCCTTGAGTACAAGATTTTGGACATTAGCAGGAATATTCGAGATACCTTCTGTCGAGGTTAATGTGTTCTTAGCTAGAATATGAGCTACTCTATTACCTTTACGAGCAGCATGTGAAACTTTGACTACTTCACAAGATTTAATTCGATCTCTAACTTCCATTATTATGTGGCCAAAAGGTGACATATATTCATCCGGAGCGTTAAGACAAGCTATGAGTGACAGATTGTTGCCTTCCAACCAGGTGTTACGCCATCCCTTTTAAGCTGCTAGTTCCACTGCTTCACAGGCTGCAAGTATTTCGACCAGCTCTGGACTTTGAAAACTTTGAACACGGATGGTTGTCTAAGCAATACAAACCCCCATGTGGTCTCGTGCAATTACTCCAGTCCCTATCTCTCCAGTCTGCCGGAACACAGCTCCATCAAAGTTGATCTTGATGCAGCCATTGGGAGGTGGCACGCCAGGATCTTTGGGGAGGGTGTTGTAAATTTTTTCATCATTCACATTGGCCTCAATGAAGGATTGGTGATAGGTTGTGTCAAAAACAGGTGATGTCCGCTGGACTCTGTTCGGTTCCCTCCTTCATGCGCCTATTTCGGTTCCACCAGATTGCCTAGGCGGTTGTCATCATCCGTCCCAAATCAGAAACCAAGAGATTATTTGCAGTTTGGTCTAGCCATGTGGTGGCATGGTCTTCCCATTTTGATACTACCGGCCAAGGCAGTGCCGAATAGCGCCCAAACTTGGCGAGCAAAGGTGCATTCAACCAACATATGTCGAGAGTTCTCCCGATGAAGCCACAGAACGAACAAGGGTCACTAGGTCCGATATGTCGACGGCTCAAATTGCAAGCGGTGGGTAAAGCATTACGACATAGCATTATGTTAGTCATTACATATGAATTTGACCAGATTTTTCAACTACATACACATATCCACTTTTATTTATATATATGTCTCTATAACAACAACAACAACAACAACAACAACAACAACAACAACAATAATAATAATAATAATAATTAAAATAAAGTCCACCTTATATGTCAATCCCATGCTTGTGTGGACAATGAAGTGGGCAAGTTATTATTTCATTATTTTGCCATACTTTTCATACTTACATTTCCAATCTTTAATTCACATTAAAATCTTTCTATAATTAAAATTATCTAAATCCATTACTTTCAAGCATATTTATATTTAACTCCTTAATTACTCTTTATTGCTTAATTATATTTTAAACATAATTTATAATTATATCCATTGATTAGTTTTTTCTATCATTTTCTTTTTTGATACATTGTTTTTTTTTATGTTTAACTCTTTGTCAATTAGTGCAAATTTTTAGAATTCATCAAAAAAAGTGCAAATTTTTAGATTTTGTATATTGTCAGCCCATTAATTGTTTTATATATCTAAACGTCCTCTATATTATGTCATAAATATATTCAATTAAAATATGCATATGTAATTGACCTAAATATAGGATATGGATTGTATGGTTGATAATTTTGGTGCTTCATTCTGTATACTTGATTTGTCAAACTCGATTATAATCAATTTAACTTATTAAACTAAATTCTAATTCAACGAAATTAGCTCTTACATATCATCAAATTGTGCAAGATTTTGTGCGTATATATATCCATATATATATATATTATTCTTTTACCTTAACTACTTTTCTTTAATCAACTCCTATTATTCCTATATATTATGTAGCACACACACACACATATATATATATATATGATTAAACTCATTATAATAATTATTATTTTAAACTATTTGATTCCTTGATGTTGGCCCAAATTTATGTTAGTCATCACATATGAATTTGGTCACAATTTTCAACCACATGCATATATCAACTTTTATTTATATGTATGTCTCTATAATAATAATAATAATAATAATAGATTTATTTATATGCGATAATTTCCAATCACATGCATGCACATGCCATCTTTTATCTAGATGTACGTCTATATATATAAAATAAATAATAAGAATAAGAACAAGAATAAATTATGTATATGCCATAAAGAAATTTATACAAATTATGTACATAATCAGCCACCATAAACTTCTTTCTATTGTCTAATGTTTCACCATAAATATAATCAATCAAATTTTTAGATTTTGTATATATATATATATATATATATATATATATATATCTTTTACCTTGACTAGTTTTCGTTACTCAACTCATATTGTTCCTATATTATGCAGTATATATATATATATATATATATGATTAAACTCATTATCTTAATTACTATTTTAAAGTCTTCAATTCCTTGATGTTGGCCCAAATTTATGTTAGTCATCACATCTGAATTTGGCCACATTTTCCAACCATATGCATATATCAACTTTTATCTATATATAATAATAATAATATATGCCATAATTACCAAGAACATGCATGCACGTACCATCTTTTATCTAGATATGCGTCTATATACACATATATATACATACAACAACAACAAACAAACAATAATAATAATACTAAGTTATGTATATGCCATAAATAAATTTATACAAGTTGTCTATATAATCATCTACCAGAAACCTCTTTGTATTGTCTAATGTTTTGCTATAAATATAATCAATCAAATTATGCACATGTAATTGACTCATATTAAAAGTCCACTAAATATGTAAATCATGCACATGAATTGTATAGTAGATAATTGTATTGGTTTATTTTGGGTAAACTTTATTTATCAATCTAGATTATAATTTGATGGCTAAAGTTTTTCTAAGCTCCCTAAATTTATAATGTGGGAAATGAGTCACAGCACTTCGTGTAAGAATACTCGATTTTAGGGGAGAAAACTTGCACAACACGGTTAGCACTCCACTGAATTATTTGAATAATTTGTTCAAGAGTGATAAATGTATAATAAAAGTAATAAAATGACGAAATAATTGCTAGAAAAGTCATAGAGAATGTGCTTAAGCGCAATAGATATGTGCTTTGAAGTGTTCAAAATTTCATATGTTTCACTTTACGAGGCACTAGGCTTTATATAGAGGCAGGAGAACACCTGCTCTGCGGAATTCCCTATTGAAACTAGAGTAGATGGGGGTTTTTGCCCCCCTTTACTTTGGTTCAAACCCATTTTATCCCCTTATACTCTCAATTATATTATTTTTATCTTTTTATATTTTTATGGAAAAATGCACAGTACTCTCTTGTGGTTTATGAAAATAGCACGCTGAACCCCGTGATTTTCTAAATCTCAAATTTAACCCTATGGTTATAAAAATTTGCCCATTGCCCCCTAAATCACAAATTGAAATAACGAAACTGTCCACCGCCTACCTCAAATCCATTGCCCCTACCAGAGTTGCCGCCGAAACACCACCGGACATTCACGCCACCATTGCTGGGATGGTCATGCTACATACCAAATCGTATGTTTTATCGAGCCCATCAAAAGCCCTCAATTAGCATCAGCAAAATCCAATTCGATTGGGTTTAATTAGTCAAAAATATATAGAAACCCTAACTTACCATTTTCATGTTTATCGTGCAATTACTCCGCCACCAACCATCAAATCCCAAAATTGAGGCTACCATTGTGTTTTCGCGTGTCGAGGCGCTCCAAACCAAGCCAAACTTCGCTGGAAAAGTCGTCGGATTTCGGCAACCCGCCGCTGTCACACGTCCGCCGTTGCTGCCATTTCTCCGACCAACGAAATTAAACACCATAACACCACCACCATTGCGTTCCTCTCCTCAAGCTAATCAATTTACACTAAACTCACACGCTTGATTTGGCCAAGAAACGAGAGAGATGTGAGTAGGGCTGTTCAATCGGTTTTAACCGAATCGAACCGCACGTTCGGTTTGGTTAACTGAACCGAACGGCTAGCGGTTCGGTTCGATTTTTGTAAAAAACCAAAAAACCGAATTTATTTAAAAAAAATTGTTTAATTTGTTTAACAAACCCGAAGCCATTTCTTTGTGCATATCAAATGTTTGTATAAATGCCACAAACAATAATTCAACATCTTTTCTATAAATCTCATTGACAACACTTAATATCATCACATTATAACAATCTACTAACATAATTCTCAAATCCCATCAAAATAAATTTAACCTAAAACAAAAAATAGCTAGCTTTTACCTGTTGGGCAACTTGGGCTGCTGCTGCAATCACTGTTGTTCGCGTTGCACTGCTGGTCGGAGATGTAGCGAGATGAGAGGGCGAGAGAGAGTCGAGACTGGATGCGCCTTCTGGAAGCTGGAGCCTGGAGCTGGAGCGCTGGACTGGAGGCAACGCAGGTCCCAAAGCAGAGACTGTTACTTTGAGAGTTGAGACTTGAGACTTTGAGTCTGTTTCCCAGGTTAAGAGAGCAGGAAAAAAAAAACTTTTAAAACGTGTTTTGAACACGTTTAAAGGCTCCAAATTGTTTTTTTTTTTTAAATACGTCCGGTTCGGTTAAATCGAACCAAATGCAATTTTTCAGTTTTCGGTTTCTCTTGGTTAAAACCGAAAGAAAACCGAACCGAACCGAATGTATTCGGTTTTGGTGCTAAAAAATCAAAAACCGAACCGAACATGGTTCAGTTTGGTTTTTTGCGGTTTCGGTCGATTCGGTCGGTTTTCGGATATTTTAAACACCCCTAGATATGAGCAAAATAAGATTTATGTATATATATGTATATATGTATATATTGTAATAATTTGGAAACCTATGGATTAAAATGCCATTTTATACCTGAAAATGAACAATATTTGCACTAAACGTGCGTGTATAGCACCGCACGCCAAGAAAGTCTATCAAACTTGATTTTTATAACCACAGGGTTAAATTTGAGAATTAAAAAAATCACAGGGTTTAGAGTGCTATTTTCGCAAACCACAAGAAAGTATTGTGCATTTTTCCCTATTTTTATTTTTGCTTTAATTGTTATATTTCATTAAATATTCATTTACATATATTTGTGAAAAATTTGTTCTCCTCTAAACTTCTTACCACAAGCAAGCACACTCCCCCTCCACCCCGAAATATTCAAAAATGGACATAAAGCTCCATTCTCATTAGTCTTTTTTTAAATTTTAATGCTTTTTCAAAACATTAAATTGATCATAACTAAATTTTTTTATTATAAAAAGGTTAACCATTTCACTTGGTTCATCATTTTTGTATATTTAATGATTTTTGTAATTTTTTTTGATGTGATTAATGAGAATGTTAGACTATATGCTTATCTATATGCAGAATATGTAATTTGTTTCATAAATATGTATCGTGAATGCATTTTTGAGTTCAAATAAGTTTTGGTAAATAATCTTTTTTTATATTGTCAAAATTTTTTGCTTCGTATTTAATTTTTCAATAACATAGGTTAATTATTATTTTTGTCTTTCATTGGGAATAATTCTTGTCAATTTTTATAATTTCTTTTTTGTTAAAATACATTTTTAAGTGATAAAAGTTATTTTTCCTCAAAAATTAATAGTCTAGTCACAACATTTTTAAATGAAATTTTCAATGGAGATTTTTATAAATGAATGATTAAAACCTAAAAATAATAAATGAATTTTAAATACAATTTTCAATTATGAAAAAAATTATATATATATATTTATATATATATATGAAAAAGGACAGTTTCATAAAAAGTTTCGTATACCAAAAACAATTAAATTTCAACAAAATTCGTATACCAAAAACAATTAAATTTCAACAATACAATAAACAGTTTTAAAAAATATAGACTATCGATCTTTTAGAAAATAAAAATCACAAGACATATAAAAATGATATGCCAAATAGAATAACTAACCTTTTATAATATTAAATATTGGTCATCGGCATTTTATTGCTAATATTAAAAGGTTAGGGGTTGTTAATATAATTTTGACAATGTAAATAGATAAAGATTTATTGAAATGTAACAATTAAAATAAAAGTATAAAATGGTAAAATGATTCAATTAAAAGAAAAATAGGTAAAATAAAATTTAGTTGGAGTACAAAGGGTGAAGTGAAATTTGCCATTTAAATAATAAATACCATCCCAATGAATGACGTGACAACCCTATTCCATCACTAGCCCTGCGACAATATTGTCCTCTCAATAGGGCGCAAAGCTACAATTTTAAACGCAGTGAAATATGTATTTCTGAATTTAGTATATTTTAAGTGTTTCCCACAAGAGAAGTATTCCTATTCATAATAAATGTATTTTTTAAAAATAATTTTTCACTCTCTTTCTTCCTTTCTTTTTTACTCCTCTCTCATCTTCCACTTTTTAATATATTTTTTTATTTTTTTAATATTCGTTTTTTGCATTTATTTTAATATATATTAAAAATAATTAAAAAATTATATTTATACAAAATTAATAATATCTATAAAATATCTATATGTTATAATTATTGTTTGCTTTACAAAAGTTAAAATATATTATTCAAAAAATTTATATATGTATATATAAATATCTATATCTATATAGATATATTTGAATTTTAACTTAAAAACGTAGTTGTCGACTTCTTTCTCTT
>JAOWBU010000546.1:0-25000 GCA_026212405.1 Petrea volubilis
TACGCGTTTGTAGATATATGCTACCGGGACACATTCAATACTTGTTTCTTCATTAGTTTTTCCTTCTTAGCTCATGAAGCTCGTACTTTGCGACGGTGCACGTCTAGTTACATAATTGTTAAGTTGTGAATGGAAGAATTTTGCCCGTTATTTGGTTTCTAGTCCTGGTATTCTGTAACCCTGGAAGATTATTTTTTTGGCTGAGGAACTGTGTTGGGTTATTATTCACAAGACAATTATCTTAGGTCAGATGCCCTGCTTATGTAACTTTTGGAAGGAATATATTGAAATTGTCTCATTGAAGCCAGAACTTGACTTTCGAGTTGTGCCTATGCGTGCAATTGGATTAAAAAACATATGATAATGTAATTAGATTGAAGCATGAATGGATCACTATTGCATGATATTTGATTTTTGGCCTATGATTTGTGATTTTCATAGACTAATGAATTTAATAAGTTGCCGAGCCATGTTTATCTGTGGTTTACATAATTTTCCCTAGAAACTTGGTCTTTACCTTTTGGTAATCAATGTTCGTCTGCGAAAAGTTTTAGGTCTGTCTCTATGAGTTATTTATTTTCTCCAGTTTTGGCAACTATTATTTCTGGTCTCTAGATGTCGTGTATAAATATCTTGTGTTGCAGTCGTGAATTTACACATCGTGTTAAGTCGGTTTCCATGTCCAAGTTTACTTCTCAAGAAGTGAATGCTCTTCAGAAAGGCGGTAATCAGGTAAAAACATGCTTTTAATCTTGTTGTCCATATGCTATGCTTTTTCTGTGATTTCTCATCAGAAATTACTCTTGCAGCGTGCCAGGGAATTATTTTTGAAGGCCTGGGATCTCAAAAGGAACAGACTTCCAGATAACAGGTTGAAGTTATACCATCTGTTCATCAAAAGAACTGGTTGTTTAAAGATAGAGCTTTACTCATTTGTTTGCCTTGCAGCAATATAGATAAAGTTCGTGAATTCATAAAGAACGTATATGTAGATAAAAAATATTCGCTAGAGGAGTCATCTGATAGGCCTTCAAGAGATTCACAGGTTATATTTCTAGACCCAGAACAGTTTATGAATTTGAGACAGATGTTGTAGGAGTTACTAGTCTTAATTTGGTCATGAAATAATTTACGTCAGTTTTGGATATAGACTAACATGATCATGGACCTGATTTGACCAGAGCTTCCGAAGCCCTGAAATTGAGGCCAGGCGCGCAAGCTCATATCATTCTTTCTCTCAAAGTCCACCATATGATTTTCAATATGAAGAGCGACGATATGGGAAACATGCACCTGCACTCACTGGAAAGCCGGGTTCAGATCGAGGTCTTTATGAAGGAAAGCTTGCTAGCTTCATGAGTCCCACTCGTTTAAGTGGTCGTGCAAATAGTCAAAGCTTCTCAAATGAGGGATCTTATCCCAGAGTCTTAGATTCTGTCTCTGGTGGAGGTGATTCTTTTAGATCCGATTCATTATCACCTAGCTCTCAGAGAGACATCAGAAGCCCTTTCAGTGAAACTTCAAGAGATATCTCGAGTGAATTTCCACAGCTTCAGACAGTCGTACATAATTCAGATGCAAATAGCAGAAGTAATGGAGGCAGAGTTTCACACCCACAGGTGATTTTTCTATGTCCTCTGCGTATCTGGTAGAAAATAGAGGTCCTTTGGATCTTGGTACTCTAAATTGTATGGTGCTTGAATTTTATTTGTTGAAATATAAGAACTTATTCTGACGAAAGCTCACCACTTCAGTACGGTTTTCACCTGTATTGTGTTAGAAATGTTATGACTTGAAGTGTGTCATGCGTGTGTGTGTGTAATAAGAAGATAACCAGAGTGCAATACTTGAATGCTTCTAACTAGTTGTCAAGTAAATGCGCCCTGCCTGATGTCTTTTTATGCTCTCAATTTTTCCTCACTTTTCCCCATCTCTGACCACTGAGAAGAAGCAAATGAAGATATACAACAAACCAAGATAAGATGCAAGAAGATAAAATCTGGAAAGGCAATTATGAATATTATTTAAGCAACCTCCATTGGCTGTACATGAGAATTGTATTGATGACACTGTCTGCTTTGTAATTCTTGATTGTTTCAAGCAAATACGTGCACTAAAAGGACATCAAATTAGTGGAACTATGTCCAGAAGAAAAATTATAAGCTAAAGATAGAGATCTAAGTTCTAGGTATTTCTTTGTCTTGTTCGCAGTTGGAATTTTCCTCAGTAATAGTCTTGTAGATATTATGCTTCCAGACATAATCTACACAGCAAAATGGTTTCCTCTTTTGCTTTTTCGATATAAGTTGCATCCACAATGGTAAACACAACGAACTCTCCTTTTTACCTCTATTGTAGTCATAAAAGGAGAAGCACAGGAAACACAGTGGGTTTTTAATTCTAATATACTTACACTAGATTTATATCTTGTGTTCATTCAACTAGTTAAAGACACTGCTTCTGCACTGACTACTAAATTCTTGTATACAGGGAACTGCATCTTCAGGAAGCTTTGGATCGTTTGATAGCAGTTTCATGTCTATCAGATCAGCAAATTCTCTGGGCTTGCCTGAATACAGCTCCAAACCTGATCACTCTGCTGTGACTTCCATTGACAAATCTTCTTCTTTCCCTTCTGTACCTCAGTCTTCAGGGTCTGGAACCTTTGGTGGCGTGGACCTCTTCAGTACATCTTTTGCACCACAAAATGTCACATCTATGCTTCCAACTGGAACTAATTCTGAATTGTCGAAGTCATCCTTGGCCGAATCTGTTAACTCAATCCAGCAGTCTCCTAGTTTTTTCAGTTCCAACATTCACTGATCAACAACCATCACAAATCCCACAATCTTCAACTTTAGACTTGTTTCCAGCTTCGTCTCAGCAACAATCGGCAGAATCTTCCAACTGGAGAGGCTTTTGATGTGCCAATTCGAAACACTGGAGGATGGGCAGCATTTGATACAAATCAGAATGTGGTGCCTATGGATACTGAAAATGCTGCTCCTGCCCAGGTGCAGTCTTCTGATGGAATATTCTAGAAAAGTATAACCCATTCTCGGTGCATCAGAGTTCATCCATGTCAAGATTCTGCTGTTCATGATCCTTCTGCATCGAGACATACTCTTGGGCATGAAGACCTGCAAAATGTTGAAGCCACCATAAACAACATTCATGTAAGCATTATACTATTTTAATTAGCTCAAAACAATGAAAGAATTCCCTCCTTTCTGCTGGATGACAGACAGATATTAAACCATCATTAGAGTCAAATATGAAAATCATTTCGTTTTCTTCAGAACGATTTAAAAACTTCTAGAAATATAATTTTGCAAATTTGAGACTCTGCTGGTGGACAGCCCATCCAAAATGTTCAACAAAGAAATGAACAAGCTGCTGTGCATGTTGATTCTGATGCTGATAAATCTCTTGGCCTTTGGTGTATATGAGGTTGCCAGAACCTTGTAAATCTGCTGCAAATGTTTCTCCTCTTTGCTTTATTGGCTGACTTCCTTTTCTACAGGTTTTCAGCCATGACAGCAACATAAAAGCTCTGGACAAGAGTGAACCTCCAATTTTTAGTGTATCATCGAATTTCAGTATGGTGCTGAATAATATTCCCATGGTTTCTACAGTGGTACATTCTTTTTCTTTCGCTGAGGCTAATTGGTCCATGGCCATACTTCGCTTCTATTTTGGCTAATCTGTTCAGTTTTGACGGTCAGTTTCTTGTGTTATAGGCTGGCTTACATTCATTTGCAACTAATTATATGCCTACCAATCCATTTGATCTGCCCTATGATTCTGAGATGGAATCTAGCAAGATGGTATGTCTTGCTCATTCTGCTGCATAGATCTTATGTACTAAGTTGACTCATACCTTCCCTTGACAATCAAGTTAAAATGTAGGCTTGCAGTGACAAGGTTTTTGTAGGACAAGTCTTAGTGCACTAACTTTTCCTGTTTGTTTTGTGGTTGGTGCATGGATTCTATGAGGAACATAGATTCCACGATTGTTAATCAGTTTAATTCTTCATTTGGTTTGAATGGCCAGTCCTCCTGTCACATTCTTTGATCTAGTTGGATCATTAATAGGCCTGGGGATGCTTTTTCCTAACTTTTTATCCTTAACTGTGTGAATGATCAATCGCCAGTGAAATTCTTTGATCTAGTAGGATTATTAACAGATGTAAGCATGCTTTTCCCATACTTTGTAAGTTTGTGGTGTCCCAATTCAGAACCACAGTATAGACTACTTTCATATATTCTACGATATTTTTGGAAGTACATTGGTATAGTTCTAATGACATACACTTTGTGTTCAGTCTCAGTTCTGGGACATGAGCTCTTTGCAAGCTGCTTTGCCGAATGTCCAGACACCAGTTTCCTATGTTGGAGTAAATCAATCATGGTTTCCCCAAAATTCAGTTCCAACGATCGGTATCTTCTCTCCGTTCAGCTATCCTTTTGTTTGAATTCTTTCTTTTCTACTATATCCATCTCCTCTGATCTATGCTTTTGTTTCTGCGGGCTCTTTGGGATTTGTAGCAGGGCAAGCAACAACCACCCATATACAGTAAGTCGTCTTTACTTTTCTTCTTTGGCTTTGCCTTTCTTGATGATTGATTGCATGTTCAAATATTATATAATTTTGAGTCTGGCTGGTTCTTTCATGTCATTGGCTTTGGTAGCATTGTGGTAATTTCACTAGTTGCAGACTGGTGGATCAATCACCATGTCACTTTTACCAAGAAAGTCATTGTTTTCAAAGGGTCGAACCCTGTAGTTAAAGCACGCTTTTTTTTTTGGGTTGGGTTGACATGTCATCTAAGTTTCCATCTTATTTCTTGAATTGTTTCCTTTTGTCTTCTCTTGAAAATTAATTGAATAAAAGAGTATCCACTCCAAGGTTTAGTGGAGTTATATAGTAACAAGTAACTAAAGGAACTAACTGGAATACATGGAGAGTAAATAATAGCCATAAGGTTCGTGGGTGTTGGAAACTAGGCACCCAACTAGTTGATTGATTAGACTTTTGTTTACCAGAAGTCTTCACGATCAACACCTGATCCAAATTCGCTTTGTCAACCTGAATCCATGTCCATTGATCAAGCCCACATGTTGATCAATGCGGAACTATGCTTGTCTAGAACACACACAAACTGGATCCTTCACGCCTCACTACTAGAGCCACCCACAAATTATTGCACCCCTCAAGCTATTGGAGTTCTGAAAGACAATGCTCGAAGAAATACATACTGAGAAATATTTCTAGAGAAAACATAGAAATATAGAGAGCTTAGCTATAGGACGGTTAATTCTATGGAATTGTTGTGCATAATTCCATGGGGAAAGCCCCCGACGTGGGATACTTTGGGTTCATCCATCTGGACCAATCAAGGGACGCCATGTGTACAATGCCAATTCTCAAGGAAAGCCGTCCCTCGTGGGGGGACTTTTGTGGACAATACTCGACCAACCATTTTAGATTGAGGAGACCAGGTCGAGCAAAAAGTACAAGCTAGTACCATTATCAATTTATCACTGTCCTTTTTGAAATATACAATGGTTCTTACAGCACAGTGCGCTCGCGCACCCTGTCACCTGAGCATAACGGCTCTGACATTCCAATACAAAGGGACCACCAAAACCTAGGTACAACTAAACCCTTCCTTCAACCCTAATTCGCCAGTAAAAAGGAACCATCACTCACCTATAAATACCCCAAGAAAATGCTCTAGTCAAGTAAATACTCATAATATATTGAAACTCTGCTCTGGTGATTCCTCATATCTTATATACTTACTGACTTAAGCATCGGAGTATCTTTGTCGAGATACTTCTGGCTAGACTCACGTGTGTTCCATCTTAGTAGAAGCCCACCAACATTCTCATCGAATCAGCATTCACCACACCGGACAGTTCGTCCTACACCAGGATTCGACCTTATCATTTTTAAGGGAAGTTACCTAGGGTTTTTGGGAAGAGAAAAAAACTCTGGAAGCAATTTAGGCTGGGAAAGCTCTACTCGAACACTCGACGAGATAAGAGTAAGAAATTGTAAGTCCATGCATTGACTTTGGGCCCATATATATAGGCAGGTAAAAGGTCGCCTTAGGAATGCCAAACGTTGCCTACCTTTGTGCCTACTCAGGAAATCCCAACGGTCAAATATTTTTTACTGACCATTACTCTTCTCGAGTTCCAATGGTCAAATGTTGAATTTTTATAGCTCATGGCTCCTCAATAAACCGCCAAAACAACGCTCGCCTTTTTCTACTTCTTGATGTGCTGCTATGCTCACACATCGAGAAGTGGGGGAGGACATGACGTGGGATGCTTTGGGTTCAGCCACCTGGACCAATCAAGGGACGTCATGTGTAGAGTGCCTATCCTTGAGGGAAGCCATTCCTTGTTGAGTGACTTCCATAGACAATTGCTTGACTAACCATCTTAGACCAAGGAGACTAGGTCGAGCAGAAAGCACAAGCCAACACCAAGTACGGTGCTTTCTAAAATATACAACGGTCCCCTACAGTGCAGTACGCCCGCTCACCTAGTCACCTAAGCATAATGGTTCTGATATTCTACTACAAATGGATCACCAAAGCCTAGGTGCACCTAACCCTCCACCTCAGCCCTAATTCACCAGCAAAGGGGAACCATTTCTCACCTATAAATACCCCAAGGAAATGCTCCAGTTAGGTAACTATTCATAATATATTGAAACTCTGCTCGAGTGATTCTTCATATCTCATACACTTAATGACTTAAACATTGGAGGGTCTTCATCGGAGACACTTCCGACTAGAGTTATGTGTGTTCCATATTAGCAGACTGAGGAGCCCACTAGCATTCTCGTTGAATCAACATTCGCCACATTGGACAATTTGCCCTACTCCGAGATTTGATCTCATCAGCCCCATATTTAGTAATTGCAATCCATATGAAATATGGATGCACTAAAATAGTTGGCTAAGTCACAATTGCAATTGTCTCCAGTCGGGAAAACCCGTCATTTGGATTTTTATTTTTTATTTTTTAATTTTGAGAATGTTCTTAAATATTGAGAATGGGAGCATAAGTTAGGTTGTAGACAAAAACTTATGTGGTCTTATGACTTAGCAAAGGCTAGTTAATAGAAATCTAGTCTAGCCTATTTGATCTCAGGCACCCATCGTATTGAAATTACGAGACATTTTAGCCAATTTCATGAGAGTGGATTGCCCCACTTTTTGAGTGTGTTCTTCATGTATATTTATGCCTTATGTTGATGTTGGGTAAAGTGGCCCTTTTGCCTTTAAAGTCTTTTGGTTTCTTGTGAGAATGTCACTTATTTAAAATTATTTATTAAACAAAAAATAAAATTAATTTAGTAAATAGAGTTAATACTTTAGACAAAATTTAACTATATCATTCTATAGTTGCTTTACATTAAAAAATATTTTATTACTAAGTTAATAACTTTGAATTTTCAAAAATTAACTTTTTAAGGGACAAAATTGGACAAGGCGTTGAACTGTCTTAGATGAAGGGCCAAAGTGTATATATTTTCGTAGTTTGAGACTGAGGGATATAGTTGAAGGGAGTAAACTGAAAGTCACCCTTTTATTATTTCTGAAGCCCAACTGCATTGATGAATCATTTGCTGTTTGAAAGAGCCGCAAGAACGGTTTTAAATCTTATCTGGCATCATTCCTTGAAGTCTGAATTGTGTTCTATTTCACATTTAAGCTCATGGACTTGGAATAAACGAAAAATCAAGTCAAAGTTTTTGGAAAATATCATACCTTGCTAGAAATGGGTTGTAGTGCTTTCCCCTAATCAATCACTCTTTACTAAATAGGGTTGCCATTCTTGCAGGAACATCCATGCTCAGGGCCGTGTTTCGCCTGTTGGAGGCAATCCTTTTGTGTAGCACCTAACTTACTCGTCTGTTATAGATATTATGGGATAACCATTAAGCTATCTCATCTGTATAGATTGGAAAACAGCCCATTGTTTCATGCGTGGCTGTATTGTTTGAGTAATCAGAACTACCTTTCAAAGTTGTGCCAAGGTCTTTTTGTTGGATCCACAGGCCCCAGGTTTTGTATAATTATGTTGCAGCAGGGTTTTGAATGTAGCTGCTGTTGACGTTGGACCTCCAGCTTGCCGTTGTGAATCTGCTTCGAGGGGTCACTCAGTGTTTCTGTACGGGTTTGCTTGATTTCCGTTTTTTGGGTATGAGGTAGAAAATGAACTCTCGTATCCGAGCCTGATGTCTCGGACTTGTTCCTTGAAATTTTTTGACTCATGCAGTTACAGCAATGAGCTTCAAGCAAAGAAAGAATATGAATTTCCCCTGGATGTAAAATGTATAAAACTATAGTTTCAAGGCTAAAATAATGTAAGATTGTGGTTTGTGATTCGAGGGTCTCTGCATCTATTTTTTCTTGTATTATAAAAATATGTTTGTTCTTACACAACAATTGTTTGCATGGGATTTTAATCTTTAATTTAAATTTCAACATGAATTAACCCTATATAAGGGCTGTAAGCTGCGAAGTGTCTTTTGGTTAATGCAATAAGCTAATGAGAAAGAGAAGAGGATGCCACAAATTGAAACAAGAACGAACGTTCAACTCAATTAATTGAAATTTTCAACAAATTACCTGAAGATGTATTTTTAAAAAAAATTTCCCCTAAAATCTAACCTAAATGTATAAATGGGAAATTTCTTGAGACCATCTGAAAATGACTCTGATTATGACTTTTTTTATGTTTTTCGATTTTTTTCTCTTTTCTAGAATCTTTACTTGTTCTCAATTATTTTTAAGAGAATTGAATCCAATGATCGATTTGTTCGAAGGTGCAAAAATGATATTAATGGTTACGATATATATATATTTTTATTTTCAGACAACAATGGAATGGAATTTGCGTATAAGCTTATTTGCGTAGATTTTGAACAAAAAGACTTTTACAATAAAAAAAAATATATAGCAGACAAAAATGATGGTAGATTAGTAGTAGGTTAGTACATTTCCCAATTTACCCTCCCAATTTATTTTGGTTGAAAAGGATAGTCCTTCCTTGCCATTTTCATCTTCCACAGCAAAAATGCCCCCAAAAACCCCAGTGACCCTTCAACTCCATTAAACTTCCCCTCTCCGATCCCGGCGCCACCGTCTCCGCCGCCACTCACGGAGCCCCAGAAATGGAGGGCGGCAGCATCCTCGAAACGATTGGCCATGAAATCATTGTCGTAATGGCACCCGTCTCCATCTGCATGCTCCTTGTCGTCCTCCTCGTGTACACCGTCTACAACCCCTCCTCCTCCCCGGCCGCCGTCGCCACCATCCGAACCGCCGCCAATCTGGTGTATCTCGAGTCCCCTTCCGACTCCACGGCGCCGAAGCTCGAGGGGGCCATCCTGAATGCCGTTGTTTTCGTCGTCATCATCACCATCGTCACGTTCCTCCTCGTCCTCCTTTACTACTACCGCTTCACCAATTTCCTCCTCTATTACACCCGCTTCTCCGTTTTCATGATCTTCTCCTTGATGGGCAGCTCGATATGTATCTCCATCATCCAGAGGTTTAACATACCTGTTGATGCTATTACGTTCTACGTCTTGCTGTTTAATGTCACTGTTTTGGGCACGATTTCGGTTTTCTCAAATGGGATTCCTATAATTGTGAAGCAGAGTACTATGGTGGGTTTGGGGATTATAGTGGCGGCATGGTTTTCACGATTGCCCGAATGGACTACATGGGTTGTGTTGGTGGCACTGGCATTGTATGATTTAGCTGCTGTTCTGGCTCCCGGTGGGCCATTGAAGTTGTTGGTGGAGTTGGCGTCGAGTAGGGATGAGGAATTGCCTGCGTTGGTTTATGAGTCGAGGCCGAATGTAGGGAGGAATTCTGGGCCTAGGGGTTCAAGTTTGGGGCTATTGGTAGCAGCAGGGATTGGGATGAGTGGTGATAATGATAGTGGTGATGTAGAAATGCAAGAATTGTTGAGGAATGTTAGAAGTGATAATGGGATGGAGATTCAAGAAAGGGAGCATTTGGTAATTTCAGTTGGAGAAAATGGGAGGACTAATGGGAGTGAGATTGAGGATTTGAGGGAAGATGTAGGTGAGACATCGCCTTTGATGGGAGATCATGATATTATGGAATCCCGGTCGCACCCAAGCGATAGTAGTAATTATAACATTAGCGGTAGTTCAAGTCACTTGGAAAATGGTGGTGATGGAAATAGATTATCTGGAGGAAGTGAGAATGAGGCGATTGAGATGGAAGAAATGAACGCAAAGGGGATAAAGCTTGGTATGGGGGATTTTATTTTCTATAGTGTTCTTGTCGGAAGAGCAGCAATGTATGATCTGATGACCGTTTATGCTTGTTATCTTGCCATCATATCAGGACTTGGTTGTACTCTCATATTGTTGGCTGTCTTTCGCCATGCGTTGCCAGCACTTCCCATTTCAATTACTTTGGGTGTCATATTTTACTTCTTGACAAGACTATTGATGGAGCCGTTTGTGGTTGGGGCTTCTACTAATTTAATGATGTTCTGAAGTAGGCTCCTTCGCTTTTTGTGGGGAGATGGATTTTGTGGATTAGGAAAGTTGATAACTTGATATGCATTTAATGTCCTTTTGACAACAAATTGAATTGCTCAGAAGCAGCTTTCACCCCATTTTCGTACAGGAATGACTCGAGAATTATCTGCATTTGCAGGTCTGACTCTGTGGTTCATTGACTCTACATTTGTTTGTTGGTAGCTTTACTGAAGATATATCTTATGATTTGAATGTAATCAAATACCAGAAAAGTGGAATAAATTCCTTCTTCTCAAGTTTAATTTCACTACTCTGGCTTTAAGCTTAACTTGTTTAATGATTGGAATGTAAAGCACATTTCAGACGAGCTATAGCGGAACTGGTTTGATGATTCCCTACTCCCTCAATTACAGTGTCCTGGTTAAATCATACTCTCTTAAATTGTTAGATGCATTACTAGAAAGTTCTCGAAATGTACAAGAAAAATGATTCCTAGTATGACTATGATGCATGTAAAAACTTGACCCGGAGGAAAACCACCGATGCAAAAGTATAGAATATGTGTATATATCAAGCTAGTCTTAGCATTTTGAGAAACCAACAACTTCTTAGTAGTTTGTCCCACGGTGTTTGAGATTTTCATCCTGAGATGTTGGTTTATAAGATACTCATATGTGACAAATTCGTGCCTGCTCAATGAACTTGAATCAGGTAGGCACAAAGTTGGTTAGTGATTATCTAATTCTAACATTAAGTTTTACTTGAATATGTAACTCTCTCTACTTCGGGAAAGACTTATCTTGATGTAGCCACATTTTTGTAGTTGAAAGGATATGTTTGCTTTGCTGGTACTTAGTGATGGATGAGTAGTGATTGTGAAGAGCTAAAAGCAAATCTGAGCTCAGTTCATCAGTCCCTAAAGATTCTCAGGTGTTACTGGAAAGGGCGTGGTAGATAAGACGGGTTTTGCCAACATACTAAGATTATTTTTTGCTGGCTTAGATTTCGAAATCCAACCAATAAACTTTTGATCATGCTGTCTTCCATTGGTTGAATATATTGTAGTGACATTAGGTTGTATGATGCATTAGACTGATATTAAACGATATAACATTTTTGACAGACCTTTGAACCATGTTCGAGCTCCCTCAGGTGCTGCTTTTTTGCAAGAACTGTACCAGTTATTAATTTGTCTTTTTATTTTGGTGGTCTTTAAGCACAACTTTTGGCCATAACTTAGGTAGAATCTTGTGAGGGAAATGCCCTTCTGTGGACTAGCCTGCGAATTGACAGAAGCCTCATCTTAGTTGTACATTCTACGACTTCAGGCAAATACAAAACGATCTATCTGTTTCCAGCTATAGGATTCCTCTTCCTGTTATCATGTTTTGATTGTACCACATTGTGTACATGGGCATTTGCTTCCTGTACTAGGTTTCATTTGAATTCTCCTATGTTGTATTGATGTTTTAGGAGATTTCTACTTTTCGTATTCTGTAAGCTTTGGGTTGTCGGTTTTGATTTTTATATTCAATTGGTATTTTATCTTTTATTCCACCTAACACATGCATTTACGCTTGACGTGCATCTTGAAGATGGAATATAAGAAACACAAATGGGCGTAGAGGATTCAAAGCATTTGGTGACAATCTAGGGGTGCGACTTTAGTTAAAAGAGGGTCTAAAGGACCCACGTTAAGTTTCCTGTGAGTGAACCGAGTAAAATTTGGCGTTCCACTTAATTTCAAAATCAGCGTGCTCCTAACTCCTAAGGCTTGGTCCTGATTGGTAGGCTTAAGTTTTCTTGTGAATGGTTGAACGAGTAATACATTGGCATGAAACAAGTTGATTTCCTAATTGCATTTCTCAAATCTAATTAACACGATTGGTAGCATGTTGCATGTATCAAAGTTTTTGTTCGATTCTCTTATTGTCGGCGCATGGACACAGCTAACCCAACCTTTTTTCAACTCGACAACAGTGGATAATCTATTAGAATGAAACTATTGATGCAAATAAGACAGAATAAACCCATATAAAAAGCCTTTTATTAACAGGCGCAGCCGTCAAGTCAAATTCTTGTAGACAAGTGATACACTTCATACAAACAGCAGAGTAGTCATGCACATGCATTTTGCATCCTTAAGTTCTAAAACCTCAATTGTAACCCAAAATATCACACGGAAGTTCTGTTTGCCTGCATCAGCACTGTACACGATTAAAGAGACAATGCTGTTCAAAATTTAAATGCGGGGCTTTTCGACCGAATATGAGGAGGGAAAGGAGAAGTTGTGATTCGTAAATGTCTTCTACTGCACTTCATTTTTATTTTTCTCTGATTCAACTTCCTCTTGATTGCTTGCTTCGACTCCATTTGCAGTTTCTTTGGATTCGGAGGTCGTTTTTGAAACTAATTGTCCCACCTTAGCATACTTCTCCATGAACTTGTATTCCCAATCTTGCAGAACATCCAACTCAGAAGCACTCAAACCTTCAATGTTCCCAGTGAGGTCTTTAGGATCAAACGACATGAGAGCGAGGGCTCTACTTGCATCCCTACCAGCAAACAGTGCATATGGCCCGCCGGGACCATAGAACATCCTGTCACAACATCGAGTAGTAGTAGTGTACTATCATCTCATTCTTAGCAACTAAAAAGGGAAATATCGTGATGCCATTATTATTTAAGCAAGGAACATCTTGGCAAATCAACAACAGACAGAATTTGGAGGATGCAAGCGACAATAACTTGTTTGGAGATGCAATTAACAAACAGCATTAACAACGGGGAAAACTTTCAGAAATCGAACTTTCCAGCTGAAGAACCATGCCCAAATGAAAAGCAACCAATTTAGACAACCAACAACAGAAAAAGTAGAGTATACAAAAAGAACAGTTAAGCACAAACAATGAATCCAGTCTCCCCGATTGATAAATTTGGGTCCTTTGTATATGAAGCAAGAAATCATCCCGTGGGTTATCATAAGAAGTTGTTCAGTGGTTAAGCATGATCAGCATGGGATGCCTGGGCATTGATTAACAATGCTTGTCAGTCCTATTAACCCCAGCTCCACCGACATAAATACAATCAGCGGCCAAACACCATTAGCATAAGATTTAATCACATGGTAGCCAACAAATATTGATCAACATCTCTACTAATAACAAATTTAGGCGACTTATGATCAGGACACCACAACCTTATAGATGACACTCGGCAAATGCCCAAAGCAGTAGAAATTCATATTTTGCTAGCCAACACTGGGGCACTAGCCGATTTCCCTATTATCAACTCGCGACATACAAGTCCTTGGTTAATTAAAGCCATAGTTACTACAACCTTATAGTTGTTGAGCATGAATTCGAGCATAAATGTTCAGGCGTAATAATTCGATTTTTTGGCTGTCACAAGCAAAAAGTGGAAGGTGATAAGATTATTCATTTTCTTGTAGGCAATTGAATGTAAAATCTAGGTATCTTAGCTAAAAATTTTTCAATTACTGAAGTCCCTGCAGTTCAGTCAAATGCTTGTTCTTTCACCTCGGTGATAAACCCTCCCCCTCAGCAAATACAAGTCGCACTAAATTCGCACTAATCCGCGATAATCCATAAACAATCCGCTCACAAGCATACCAGAACACCGGATTACAATTCCAAAGTTGGTCAAATTACCTGGAACGAGAGACATCGTAGATCTGTCCTTTGATGGCCATGAGCAGGGGCTTGTTAGGGTCGGAGCCGTCATAAGCTCTCAGCTCCTCCTCCGTAACATCGCCCATCTGCACGGGCTCGCGGAGCGTGAACTCGTTGGCTCTTTTGACGGCGGCGTAATCCTCGGCGGCGACGAACATGCTGCAGACGACCTTGTAGGTGACGAACATGAGGGCCAGTATGGTGAAAAACGCCGCCGGCGACAGGCCCATGTAGTGGTTGATAGACTCCGCTAGACTCTCCCAGAGCGCCATGGATGCTCTCTTTGGTTGGTAAAGCAAGAAGAAAAATGGGGTTTTAATCAATTGTTGGTTGGTAAGATATGAAATTCAACTCCCAATGGCAGTATTTCATTCGTTGCACTTAGTTTCTTTTTTTAACAGCAAAAACAGGTGGACATATTACTGTTTGCTTTTGCGCCTGGGTTAGAGGTCCATCAGTCCATGGGCCGAATTCGAGCTTGACCTCGAGTCGATCTTAAGTTATGTGTATCTGAGCTCGAGTTTGAAGACATGCCTTAATATTTTATACCTTTTAACGTATATATGTGTGTGTGTGTATATATATATATCTAATATTATATATACTATTTTATTAATTTGTGAATTATATTAATAATATCTATACTATTATATATTTGAAGGGGGTTGATGTGGGTCAAATTCGGGACTGATCGATCTCGGTCGGTCTCTCTGGTCGAGTATGTGAATGAAGGTATTTGAGCGGGAAGTTAACCTGCAATAAAAGAAAGGCAATGTGAGCTAACCGAGAGGGGTCTCGGCTAAGAGCCTCTGATGCTTAAGTCAGTCAATCGATTTTTGAAGAGATTTGAGTAGAGTAAGGGTACTGAATGTAATTAATGCGTGTCTCTTACTATAAATACGAGGTTATTTATACTATGTTCAGGTAGACCACGCTCCTGTGGGCCCGCCAGGTCAAGTAGGTCGTTGAGGGCTGATGTGGGTGACCCCTGAGCCTAGTGGTAGGGTCCGTAGGTGCTAGCTGGCACTCCATTAATGAGGTATGTGGTTTGGTGGTTCCCTCGTACCTAGTCTGACGGAGCATTTAATGCCAGCAGGGATCCGTTGGACCCGATATGGTTCCGATCGGTCTTGCGATCGATCGGGAGGGCTGAGGAGCTGAGTTCGAGCCAAGAGGAAAATCGTTTTGCCGGGCTCGTTGGGGAGAGAGGTTGGCCAAGCTGGTCGGTATACGACAACCAGTCGAAAAGACCTTAAGGGAAATCGATCGGGGACACCAACGAGCTTGTCGCTAGAAAGGCGGTCGAGAGATTCGGTCGGAATTATGCCACGTTAGGAGTGTTTGACCCAAAATCCTTAAATTTTGACTAAATTCTAATTTTTCAAAATTTTGAATTTTTTAATTAAGAAAGAAAATCCTTATTGGTTATCCTATAGGCTCTCTTAGTTTTCTAAATCATTTTAAATTTGAATTTCACTGTAACTTTTGATATGCTACTTCCTTATTTGACTATAATTCTTCTCATACAAAACGTTATCTTCCTCCATAATTCTTGTCATATGAAACATTATATTCCCTCAAGACAACCCTAATAAAATCTATTTCATCATGCCAAGTTCATTTTAAATCTATTCTCGTTTTTCATCATTATTGTTTCGAAGGTATGCAATCTTTTATTTAATCATTGATCTTAAATTTCATCTTCCTTTCGTTTTGTAATTATTTTATCTAATGGGTTTTGTTTTGCTGTTTTTTCTTATTGTCTCTCCACTGTATAGAATTATTGACTTACTTTTTTTTGGTTCTTGTTTTATTATTTCTTTCTCATAGTGCCCTTCGTTTTCCCTTAAAATTCTATTAGAGGGTACTTTTGCACACTTTTTTATCTTTGTATTTTTAATTTCTTCACATTGTAATTTTGGTATTATAACCCATCGAAAGATGTATTTATATTTTTATTTATGTTTATTTTGCTTTGGTGGATTAGTTTTCTTTGCTATTTTATTATTTCATGCTAATTTTTTTTGTATTGATAACTTTTTAAGTTTTAAATATACGAGTTATGCGGGTCGGATTCGAAGCTGATCGATACCGGTCGGTTCCTTAGGTCGGGTGAATGAGCGACAATATTCGAATGGGAAGTTGGTCCTGCAATAAGGGAAATGGCAACGTGAGCTAGCCGAGATGGGTCTCGGCTAAGACCCTCCGATACTTAAGTTAGTGGATCGGTTTTGGGGAGATTTGAACAGAGTAAGGGTACCGTATGTAATTAATGCATTTCTCTTACCATAAATGCGGGGATATTTATAGTATGTCCAGGTAGATCGCGCTCCTGTGGGCCCGCCAGACCAAGTAGGTCGTTGAGGACCGACGTGGCCGACCCATATACCTAGTGGTAGGGTCCGTAGGCGCTAGCTGGCGTTCAATTAATGAGGTATGGGATCAGGTAGCTCTCTCATACCCCATCTGATGGAGCATTTAATGCCAGCAGGGATCCGTTGGACCTGGCATGGTCTAGGTCGACAATGGTATCGACCAGGAGAGCCGATGAGCTGGGTTCGAGCCGAGAGGGATAACGATCTGCCCGGGCCGACGGGAAGAGGGGCTAGTAGAGCCGGTCGATATCTGACAGTTCGATCGGGAGGATTCGAGGGGAATCGATCTGGGGGTAAAAGGGAGATCATCGCGAGAAAGGAGGTCGGGTGTCCAGGTCGGAATTATGCCACGTCAACAAGTATCTTGGTTGGTTTATTTATACCACGTTTTTGTACATATATTTTAATATATATTTTTGATGAAAGGTGATACATCTAAGTTTTTACCTATTTTAATTTTTGTACTTTATGTTTTTTTTCCCTCCTAAGTAGTTGCATTTTCTTATTTTTGTTTTTCTCTCTCATATTTTATTTTCACCATATGTGTGTGTTTGTTGTTTTCCAGTTCATATTTCACTTTTTGTTTTCAACCATTTTTATCTTAGTTGTTGCAATTTTTGTTCATCAAAATGTCTCTTTATATTTTATCTTCTTTTTTGGTGCCAAAATGCTCGGAACCATATGCTTTCATTAGATATAGAGCAAGAACACCCTAATTTATGTTCGCTTCTTTACTGGTACAATATATACTATGCATATAATTTTGGCCTATTTTAATTTTTCATTTCTTAGTTGTTCTTTGTTTACCCTAAGCAATGCATTTTTTCCCCACTTCATATATTATTTCCCCATTTTGGGGCTTTTTTTTCAGTTCATATTTTCACATTTTATTTTTAGTTATTTTTATCTTAGTTGTTGCAATTTTTATATATTCATCAAAATGTTTCTTTATCTTTAATCTTCTTTTGCAGTTCCAAAATGCTTGGAAATCACACAATTTCTACACTTAATGTTCACTTTTTTACTAGCATAATATATCATAATTTCTAGGTAAAGGATGATAGATCTCAACAATTACGCTTTCTTTTTAATTTTTAATTCTTTTTGTTGTTGATTTTTTCCTAAACAATTATGCTTTCGTCTTCTTCTTCTTCTTGATCTTTTTGTTTTTCTTTCTCTTGATATTTCATTTTCACCATCTTTGAGATTTTAAGTTTATATTTTCACATTTTGTTTTTAGGTATTTTATCTTAGTTGCTGAAATTTTTTGTTCTTCAAAATGTCTTTATTTTAAATGTTTAATACATCTAATTTTTACCTATTTTGATTTTGAATTTTCTATTGTTATTTTTTCATCATAAGCAATTGCGCATCTTTTTTGTTTCCCCTCTCTTTTCATATTTTATTTTTACTATTTCTCAACTTTTTTTTAGTTCATATTTACAATGAGTTATGTTATATTTTTTTAATTTTTGTTTTGCGTTATCTTCAAATGTGTATCTTACATGAAATGAGCAAAACTCAAATCAATGTCTACCCATTGCCTCAAGAAAGAGAGATAGAACTCTAACTATTTTCTTTTTCTTTTTTCTTATAACGGGGCGGGTCTAGGATGCGTGTTGCCAAACCTAGGACCCGCCCTGCCAAGTTTTTTTATGGACCTAGACCCGGAGGGTCTTGGTTGGACCCGGTTGACCTGGTTCATATTCTGTAAAAATGAAATATATATATATATATATATATATATATTAAAAAATTGTATTATCATAAATTTTGAAATATAAAAAAAATAATAACATTATCAAAGTTCTAATATTTAAAAATTTCTATGAGCATATTTTAATTTTTGAGAAGTTGAATGTAATTATCATATATTTATTTACACATATTTTGAAATAACAACTTATTTACTAATTTTACATAATTATTTTAATATACAAAGTATTATGATTATATTTTTTACATGACTATTTATGAAATATATACATTTGTTTTTGAAGTATAAATCATACAAATTTATATATATATTAATAAAAAAAATATACATATAATTCAATTGAGGCGGGTTTGGGCCGGGTTCGGGTTTTAAAATGCAAAACCAGGACCTGCCTCGGACCCGGTTATGACTACAAAACCCACCCCGTTACAACCTGAACTCATTGCCATCCCTACTTATCGCATCCATCCACTTACTTACCCAATAACATATCCAATCATGTACCTTCACTTTTCTATGATTTTTGATTTCAACTAAGTAAAATATTTTATAATTAAAATATTCATCAGAAAATGAATTGAGATACGAAAGGAGATTATTTATCTATAGAGAGAGAGAGAGAGAGAGAGAGAGAGAGAGAGAGATTGATATAAAAGGAGATTCAAAATGTTCATAGCATCTAAGATTCATAATATACAAATTTAGGGCGAAAGGTTTCATCGGAGATGTAAAAGAAGATTCACAACATCCAATATGCATCAAGAGTACTTGGTGTTTCATAATTTAATTATTATTTTATTTATATTTATATTTTTATAATTATTCTTTTTTTTTGTAAACTAAATTTTAATTTTAATTTTAATTTATTTTACAATGATTCACATACATATATATTTAGGTGTGTAAAAAAAGCATAGTATCACATTTTCCAATGTGGAAATAATCCATTGTTTTATGATTATTAACTTAAAGTAGCTTATATTTTAACATTCATAACTTTAATATATCTAAAAATTTTATTTATAACTTTAGTTTGAATCATATATTTAGATTTTAATTTTTTTGATATGACAATATTTTTCTTTTTCCTTTTTAAATTTAAAGGCTTTAAGTATGAGTAAATATTATTATTTATTTAATTATTGAACTGCATTATAAATTATTTAGAGTAAACGATATTTTACATGAATAGTATATTTTATTTTTATCTTTTTGTGCACAATAAATGATGATATACGTGCATAACATGGGGTGCGTGCTAGTATATATATATATATCTAATACCATCTATACAATATTGTTATTTTGTTTCATTTATATGTTTAATATTAAATAAAAATTTAAAATAAAGAGCAAAATAAATTGCAATATTTATCAATTTATTAAGTAGAAGCATTAGAGGGAGATTACACTATACAATCCTGAACCTTTAGAGGCATTTTATTGCAAAAAAAATTCGAGCTCCAGTTAAAGTTCGAATCGAGATTAACATACTCGGATCACTCAAAAATTCAAGTTTAATAGAATTGAGTTGGGTTGAGCTCGAGCTTCAAAAAATTAAACTTGTCAAACTCGAGCCTAATATATATGTTTCAAGTTGGAGCTCTAAATTTTGTCCAAACTCAATTTGACTCAACTCGTTTGCATTCCCAAAAGCAATAGTAATATTTTCATTTATTTTTAATGTAAACAAAAAAAAAGGCAAAAAAATACCTAAAGTGAAACTAAAATTGAAATTGATGAAAATGCCCCCAATAATTATATTTCTGTAAATGTTGGTCGGTAATTAAGTAGGACAAAGTATTCTTAAAAAAGAACTAAAACGTCATCATTTAAACTCTAAGGGACTAATATGATTGTAACTTAAACTTTATGAATTATAGTGACATTAACCCATGGATTATTGAAAATGAGGTTATTACTTCGAAAATGTTTCCAATGCAAAGATTGGGAAAAAAAAAAAATTAAACAGCATCATATGACATTTTCAAAGGTGGGATAATGAATATATATATAAAAAGTGTCTAGTGAAACCAAACTGATCCTGTTCTTGCAACATTCAAAAAGGGCACGCTTCACATTGTTCTTGCTAAATGACTTCCAAAAGTATATCAACTTCTGAGAATTGATTTAAAAAATTTCAACTGGAGATATAATACCCTGGAGTTTACACCCAAAAAGAATTACAAGGCCACAACGACAAACGAAAAAATAAGAAAGAAAAAAAAAAAGGAGACATCTAAATGTATTCCTTGTTCTAAACAAAAGGGCAGCAAAAATGAAGAATTAGACCCTTGAACAGCATGAACAATAACTATCATGGATGAGGGTAAGAATAAGCATGCATTGTAACACGGTCGCTATTGAAGAAACTCGATTTTATACCCAAAACGACAGCTATCTCTAAAAACTTCTGCAAATGGGATGGCTAAAAATCCCTTCTATCCTATGCAATATCAACAGAGAGCTTGATAAACTCTAAGCCACCTCCTTTATCGGTTCAGTTCTTTTTACCTCTGTGGTATCCTCAATTTTATCCTTGTTTTTGCACCCGAGCTGCAATCCTTCCATATCTTGGAGCCCATCTAATTCTAATCCTGATTCATAATTACACGATGAATCAGCATCTTCAGAGACTTCAGAGCTGATATCCGAGACCAAGAAATCCGACTCCAGTGTTTCAGATGTGGCGCTCGTTCGTGAGGATGCTTGTCCTTCACTGGACCGTTGCTTCTCTTCATCCTTCATGCGCTTTGCATAAGCTTCGTAGTTGAAACCCTCTGAGATTTTCCCACCAAAGGTGGACTCCAACTTGTCCATGTCAAAGAGGGATTCCATTATCTTCATTGTCTGAGGCTGATCTGAGTAGACAAATTTCATTTTCTTGTATGTCTTGTGCTCAAGAAATGGTTTAATCAACTGCAATGTGTAAGTGTTTGAATAGAAGTTAGCAACTATTGTGTATTTGAGAAAAGGTGCCAGGAAGGGCTTCTACTTTTTAATGGAGATTTGAAGATAAGTGTTTTTAATAAAAATTACGAGTCTTTGAAAGTTGAAGTTGCTAAAAGTTTGAAAAAAAGCCTTAGAAGCTGCTAAAAGTTAGATAAGAGGCGCTTTCAGCATTTCTCATACACTTCT
This sequence comes from Petrea volubilis, assembly GCA_026212405.1. Classification (NCBI taxonomy): domain Eukaryota; kingdom Viridiplantae; phylum Streptophyta; class Magnoliopsida; order Lamiales; family Verbenaceae; genus Petrea; species Petrea volubilis. The sequence goes on from JAOWBU010000546.1 coordinate 21,472, forward strand.
GTTTTAAAAAATCAAAAGCAAGCATTCCAAACACTTTAAACCTGTTGAAAATATGTGAAAAGTTTACATGGGCTTATTTTAAACTCTTTTTAAATAACCTATGAGTAACTATACAAGCTTTCCTTAGTAGTTCTAAACGACAAATAACCCCTCATAAAAGAATTAGTGGAAAGTGGAAAATATTATTAATGAATATGGATGACATCATCCAAACATGGGAGAAAAAATTGAAAAGTTTACTAACTTTTGAGTTATAACATCATTCAATTATGTGCAGTAATAAACAGAAGGGGGGTAACTGTAAGTTGGAGATACGTTGGAGGTACGTGTCATTTCAAAACTAATAAGGAAAATTTGTGTAGTTGTATATAGTCACAGGGGAGGGCACTGCATTGTTACCACTAGTTTATAAAGATCAAAAGACGGCTTGTGTAAATGCTAAGCACAAGGAGTATGTGAGAACCCACCAACCAGAAGGACTCAAAGACTTTCGGGGGATTGTAGAGGATTGCGACTCCAAGCCTCTCGGGGTAATGGTCCTGCAATATACGAGCTGTTTCCCGAGTCACCTTGACTGATACGCAAGCCATGTTCCACTTTTGAAAGTCAATTAACCATACCATCTGCTCCTGGCCATTTCCTAGGTTCAATATCGCATTCTCTAAGCAGTACACCAAGCATTTGATTTGCCCTTCTACAGACGTTGAATTCTGACCATATAGGAGACAAATCATGTAAAAATAAGAAAAAACTAGTATTGATGTGATATTTTCCAATATTTATCTGAAAAATAACAACCGTTACACCTCAGGCAGTACTTATGAGGCAAACATTAGTAGATTTCTATACCTGGAATCCAGGTCTCATGATAAGCACATTCCGTCCTTGTTTGTCAACGTAGTTGGCTCTGTAAATTTTTCCCGTTTGAGCTTCAGAAGCAATATCATCCTAAATTCAAAGAGAAGAAGAATAAGAAAATGAATTAAAAACAACTGTGAGTATCAAATTCTGTGCATGTAAGTCCTTGGATTTCAGTAGGAAAACAGAAAAGGGAAACTTTTTCCTTGCTTCAACTGATTGCAATATATGCTTTGTTTTCTATTCTTTTCATTTTCTTTTGACTTCTCCTCATCAAATTCCAGGTCCAAACACTGCAGTAAGGATTCATTATCCGGAATGAAAACATTGCACTTTGTTCACTTGTATGAATTCATATGTACTATAGCACGATCGAAGACCACACAGTGTGAAACTAACCAACAATATCCAGATCATTATGTAAGATTATATACAAAATTGTCTCGTTCGAAGACTGCCAACTCAGCCAACAACAACAGCAATGAGAAGAATGAGGCAATATTACTAAAAACCCCTTAAAACAAAATTATCTATCTAAATGAACCCATGAAATTAATTTTCATCCAAAGAACCAACCCCACCCATCTTCTGACAAAAAAGCCTTACCCATTGGATCTGATCTGGCTTGTAAGAGTGGCGCCACTTGAGGGTCTCTTTCAACATCTTTGCCGCTTTCTTAGTATTCCAATTCCTTGCTCTTAGATATCTTACCATTGAGTCATCCGAACATTCATAAGGAAATTTATTTGCTGCAGGGCCAATCAACTTCCTTACTTCATTGATCTGAGATTCGAACAATCAATCAATACACCTATTAATGCAACCCCAATGCATGAATGTGTCAACAGTAAGTTGTTCACGTTTAAACATTCATGTAAGCAAATGATGGACCTTAATATTCCCTAAATATATATAACAAATATTCTCTAGAGTGAAATGGATTTACGGTAAAAAAGAATGAGGTGGGTATGGAATGTAAGTAAGAAACCTTAGTGTGCTCCTCTTCTTGACTATTTACTGGTTTCTTGGCCAACATTTTTCCTCCCTTCCTTGCAGTCAGCTAAATTGTTGTAAAACTGCATATGTTCAGATCATAATCTCAAATGAGAAAGAAGCATAATGACATATCTATAGATAGCTTGCTCAAAGTAGCAAACACTCGCAACATAGCACCTCAAACTGGTACAAACATGAAAGAAGATAAACATATATCCCCAAGAAAATGTATCCTTTATTTCAAAGATGATAATTTTTAAGTTTTTAGATGAAGTCATCATACCCAAACACTTTACCTAAGACTGATCATTAGATTTATGAAAATTTTCCAATCACACATTCCATTTCATCAAACAAGGATGGCACAAGAAATAGCCTCGTGAAAACAAAGCCACCCCTTACATAGTTCAGAAATGCTCAGCATCATTATAAAACAAAGGAAACTAACATATAATTTTCGGTTGCATTTGTTGAATACAAACTGTTTGAAATACTATCTGATGGTGATCAAACATCCCAGAAAACCGCAAAGTAACAGTATAACATACGCATAAAAATGCAGAACATGCTTCCGTAATATTGAAGATCAATTCCAGAGTTTTCATCCATCTGTCATTTATATCCATCAAAAGCTTTTTGGGTAACGGATTATAAACAATTATATATCTACCAAAACGAACATTGAATAACCTTTTCAACTCCGATAACAAAAACGCAAACAGTTTATTCATTCTCGCCAGCCACCACCAACAAACATATCCCATTGCATGATCAAGTGTGTGTGGGTGTGTGCTGTGTGAAAATTTTGGCAAATTATCCTTAAACAGAACATTTCAAGGCACCTTCAGATTATGGGTCCTTCAAAATTGAGGCCCAAAAAAGGGACAAGAGTCTGAGAGAGAAATGCGTACCAAAATTGTGGAAATTGCTCTAGAGAGAGAGAGAGAGAGAGAGAGAATTATGAGTTTGATTTATGAAGAGAGAAAAAGATGGAAGAAAGAAAATGATGGAGCGGATAGTTACGCGTTTCCGTAAAACAGTTAAGCTGAAGCGGCGGTTAGGCTGACGTCTGGCAGCTGCTCAATATATTCACGTAAATTGCACTCTCCTCCACCAAACGTTCATGAAATTATGAATTTGCCCCATGCATTTTTTCATCATTAACTTTATACACAAATTTGGGTTTAGATTGGCTTATTGGTATTTCTAGAAAGAGGCTAATTTGTGCCAATAATGATAATAATTAGTAGTGGCCAATGGCAAAGCCAGAAATTCCGTTCAGTGGGGTCGTTCAATATATAGTATATAGGTGTGTGTATATATATGCATAATATAAAAACTTATATTTATTAATTTTAATCATATTTTGGACGGAAATTATGTTTGAATCATTAGAAAAAGTTTAAAATATATATTTCTAGATGTATGTAATCTAATAATTATTTATCTATGCAATTGACTCTTCTTAAAAGATTGATAATTTGCATCATTATTATTGAGCCTTTTTTCTTAAGTATCGAATTATTTTAAATTTGATTGTTATAAGACAGTTAACAATATCTTCACCATAAAAATACTCACCATAAAAATACTTCTAATTATGTCAAACAAACACATGGACATGAATTGAAGTATCATAAATTTTTTTAAGTTAATAAATCTTAATATTTTCAAT
>JAOWBU010000070.1:0-66398 GCA_026212405.1 Petrea volubilis
CTCAATAAATTAAATATAAAAATCATTGAAGACAAAAGCAAAATAAAGTATAATTTAAAAAATAGTATATTTTCATTAGACAGATAAAAGTTGAACTCAAATATTTTGAAGGAAAAATTACAACTAGGCCCCCTAATGTTAGGTCAAATTACAAATAGACCTCCTCAAGTATGGAAAATTACACATACCTCCCTTGAGATTTGGGTCCGACTAATATTCAAGAAAAAGATAATGAAATAACTTTGTTATCCTTATCGGAACGTTAAGAAAAAAATTCACAATTCAAGTTAAATGTACAATGACAAATTTGTCCATTCCCTTGATGATAATTATCAATTCTAATAAGAGTATTATTATCTACAAAAAAGTTTAAATTTTTGGAAAAAGGGTAAAATTGAAGTTCCGCTATAATTTTTTGCTTACATAAGAAAATCATAGTGTATCAGTGACCGAAATGCACTACTTGTTAGCCAAACTCAAACCTCAAGGGAGGTATATGTAATTTTCCAAACCTAAGGGGGTCTAGCTATAATTTGACCAAACCTTAGGGAGTCTGAGTGTATTTTTCCTATTTCTAAACACTTATATCTCCTAATAGAGTTTCAACAAAGTTATTTAATTTAGGTCATACATCTAATCTTGCCAAAAAAAAAAAAACAAATAAAAGAAAAAGAAAGAAAGGAAAACACACACACAATAATAACAAGAATAAGCAATCTTTTTATAAATAAATAAAGTGTGTAATTTTTTTTTAATTTTGGATTTTATTTGCTCTTATTTATGGCTACTAAGAAATCCAGAAAATAGTTAGTTAAGTTGCCTCTACGTACATATGGATGCATGTAGATGCTATTAGCCAAATTGAAAATAAGGTGAATTGATGGTGATTTAAGGTAATTTTGTCAAACAAATCAAATTAAGTGATACTTAAAACGTAAAAGGAGATTTTGGTCAAATGTCTAAAGTTAAAAATTAAAGTGGAGTGCCAATAAAATTTTTTGAAGTACTAATATCATCCCCCAAATTTGAATTTTAATATAAAATCATGTAAAATATAGCTAAATATAGAATCGAGGGAATGACTACCCTTTACAGTTCCTTGTAGATCTTAAAAATAAATTAAATTATTCGACATTCAACTTGAAATAGATCGTAAAGAGTTCATTTGAGTTTGGTTTGTTAAGCATAACAAAACCAAGCTTAAACACATTTTTTTGTTTGATAAGATTTGAATTTCGGCTTGAACTTGACTTGATTAACTAAAATATGCTTATATATATATATATATGTGTGTGTGTGTGTGTGTATAAAATACCAAATTACTCGAATTCACCTTGAGTTTGGCTCAATGAAAGCTCGTTTTTGAATTCAACTCATTTAATAATTAAATCAAATTCAAATAAAATTTCAAGTTTGATAAGAAATTCAAATCAAACTTAAATAGTACTTTATTTAATTTGACCCCATTTTTTTACGACCTTAGTCCCTTGAACTCCGTCTCTTCATATCTTCACGTGTCACTCATGTAATTTTTACTAACTTGTTAAACTTTAGTTGTGCATCCTAGGAGTGCATTTGGTAGCTAGGGTTTATGTGTAGGATACTATGATATATTGCATATCCTATGCATAAATGATAAAAAATTATTTGGTAGCATTTTTTGAAGCTCAGTATTATGGGTCAGTCCGAGTCCTAATCCTTAGATTTTGTAGGATGGTGCATCTAGGGGTGGGCGTTTCGGGTCGGGTATCGGGTACCCGTCCCGACCCGATCGGGATTTTCCCGATCGGGGGCATCCCGATCGGGCTGCACAGTTTCGGGACGGGTACCCGACCCCGAGCAGCAATTTCGGGACGGGATTCGGGTATGGGATTTCTACCCGAAATCCCGATCGGGTACCCGATCTTAAAAAAAAAAAAATCAAAAATTAAATGTTTTTTTCCCCCCTCTCAATCTCTGAGTCTCTTCTCTCTTGCTCTCTCTCGTCTTTCTCTCACGTGGTCTTTGAGTCTCTCACTTTCTCTTCTTTCTTTGATTTTCTCTGTCTCCCACTCAGCTCTCATCTCTCACTCTCTATTTTCTCTCGTCACTGCAGCCATGAGCAAGAGCAGTAGCAGTGAGCAGAAGGAACAGCAACAACGAGCAACAACAACAGAAACAGCAGCAGCGAGCAACAAGGAGCAGCAGCAGCAACGAGCAACAAGGAGCAGCAACGAGCAACAAGGAGCAGCAGCAGCTGTGGAATTTTTTTTTTAAAAAAAAATAACACATGGTCGGGTACCCGATCCCGCGATGACCGGGTACCCGAAATTTTCGGGTACCCGAAGTCGGGTACCCGACATTTTCGGGACGGGATCGGGTAGCAAAAAATGCTACCCGAAATTTCGGGTACCCGGCCCGAAATTCCCGAATCCCGAAATCCCGTCCCGATGCCCACCCCTAGGTGCATCCCAAGGAGAGAGTGGAAGATTAATGGTAACCAAGATTATATTCTAAAATTACTCAAGTGACATTCTTCAATATGCAATTAACATTTTTGATGGGGGGAAAAATTAAAAAGGAGCCTTTGACCCAAACTCTCATCCTACATTATAATAATAATAATAATAATAATAATAATAATAATAATAATAATTAATTAATTAATTAATTAAAATAAATTGCAATATGAAAAAAAAAAATTAAACAATACTCAATGTATACGAATACATGAAAATACTTAAATTTATCTTTTATAACTTTTGAGATACAAATTATTAATTAAATTCTTACAATCAATTTCTTCTTGCAAATCTTTTTTAAATTGACAACAGAATGTTCTAATTGAAAATCATCACTTTATTTCTTTATTTTGTACAATATGTATAAACCTAATGTATATATCTAAGATCCTAGTAAATATACATACATACACACATATATATATTTTACATATATGAATATATAATATACTTAATGTATGTAGAAATATGTGCTCAAAAAAATATATGTAGAAATATAAAAATACATGACTATAATTTAAACATCTAATATCATAAAATATGCATGCATATAATTTATACACCTTTGAGAATATATTTAGATAAAATCATTTAAATTCAAATAATTTGAAATTGAAGTATATTTTATAGCATCGTGTATTGAAAAGTTATCTTATATATTTCAAAGGGCATGCCCAAGTCGTTAAACTAGTAAGTTTCAATAATTGATATTGTTGAACTTAATGAGTAAAGGTGTTTATCATGACTTGTTATAACAAACATATTTTCCGTTTTCAATGGACAATACTCATTTGATCTTAATTCAATAAATAAATAAATAAAAAGGAACCATCAACAAAAATAAGACACACACACACACACACATGAGATAATTTGATGTAAATAAGTGGAGTAGTAAAAGAGAAAGGTAGAAATCAAAAGAAAAAAGGAAGAAAATTTCAAAATGATCACCATAGTTTGAACAAAAAATTAACTTGGGTCACATGAACTGATGGAGTTATATGAGAGGCAATTTATTCTTTAAAATAAGAACTCAAGATTTTTTAGTTATTTCGTCAAATTTGGCTTCAATCAGTTCATTTGTACCAAACTTCTTTTTAATTGTCTGTAGGATATGAATAACTTATATCAAAAATATCAAACTAGAAATTGATAAGGCATTTTTTTTTCACACGAATCCAATAAAATTCGTATCACACTTACTTCCATTGGGCTACCAAACGCAAGCTAGATTTGTGGACAAACACTCAATATCATTAGATGAAAAATGATGGATAAATCTCATGAATCCAATAATCATTAATAAATTTCTTATGTTTCTTCTAATTTATTGCAAAATACCCTGTAGGCATATACTAAGTCAATCAACGTGTGATAAGTACTTGCCACAAGCTATGCAAATTGCCCGGAGAGTTAGGAGTTTGCATTTGTCCGAGTCACATGATTATTTTTGTTTTTATCATAGACAAAATGCAATAACAATTGTATATTTTCATAAATATAATTACATGATTTTCACATATACTTACTTATAAGAAAAATAACCACAAAGATTAAATTAAAGTCATTTTAGTCTTTTTTATTTTTAAAAAAAATTATTATTACACAAATACTACTCATAATTAGTGTAAAATTTTCTTGTTTCTAGGGTGGTTATCCCCCACTCCACATATGGAATACAAAATAGACAAATAGAGAAAGAAGTGAAAAAAGCTCCTCTCTCGCTTCCGCATTGGTGATTTGCAAGATTACTAGTCTCTCGTTATGCTTTCATTTTCTTAGAACAATACACGATTACATATTATAAGGAAAAAGAAGGTGAATGACATCGAATGGTATTGTACATTGGCATTAGATTTGAGATTTGATGAAGGACCTATTTAAGGGTCTGAATTCTGATCAATAATGCATGTGTTTGCAGGTTTCCTTTCATGGGTTCGTCTTATGTGATCCATTCATAATTGCAAAATGACGAATGCGAAAACAGCAGAAGACTCCTCGCAGGTACGTGCCCAATCATTGATGCATGATGATGACGAAGATCGCAGCGATTGGTGCTAGTCTAATTTGGTGGATTGTTTTTTCTATTTTTTTTTCAAATGTGAATCTGTTTCAGGTGGAAAGCGGCGGCAAAAATGTGCCAACTCCACCACCTGCGCCATCAAGCCCTGTTTTTCATGGTGGCAGTAAGGTATTTTTCGTTCCAATTATCGTGTGTGTGTGTGTGTGTGTGTTTCTAATTTGGGGTATAACCTAGCTGGATATGAGAGAGATATTATGTTTATACTAGTCTTACTTATGGTTGCATCCAGAATTTGAGGTTAGTTAATTTTCAGTGGAACCGCAACGTTCTAATGGTGGTTTTTGAGCAGTTGCCTAGAGTATGGAATGCAGAGAGCATGTGGAGATTTAACTTGTTCTGGCTCAGACGTGTCTCTAAGATCAGTTTACAGAAAAAGTATAACTTGGAATAAAAAATCATATATTTGATCATTTTTGACAAATTGAAGATAAATTGCATGACAACCAATAAGATGGTCTTGAACATGTTCAAACGTCATTAGTTGGTTGCCCCAAATAGCAAGAGTTATTGGGCAAGGGTAATCGAACTCCAGCGAAGAGTTTTGACCATATCTAGATTTAACACTCTTGTTTTAACCATGGGACGGGCCTATGACAGAGGAGTCATTTGTTACTGTATAGGTTTCAACTAAGGCTTTTGGGCATATATGTGTCATGGACATGGTTTGAGCTGTGACTTGTCATTGTAATGCCCTATCTTCACTTAACGAATTTGATTTATATGTGACTGACACCAAATGGTGAGGATCAACTTCAGCCTGTTTAGTAAAGATCGATTAATGTATGGCCCAATAATTTTATGAATGGGATCTCAATTGAGTTCACTGATTTCGCACTGACACTGTATACCTACTTCTCACTTTCTGAAGTTTTAGTGTTTTATTTGTTGATTTATCTTTTTGATCCTTTTTGGTATTTCAATAAACAGCTTACCCAAGTTCCAAACTTTACATCATGTTGCAGGTGTATAAAAGTGGCCCACTATTTTTGTCGTCAAAAGGTTTGTTTTGCCATTTCATTTGGTTGAATGTGTACTGGAAGGAATTCGAAACAAATGGCAAAGCTGTACATACCCTTCTTTGCTTTCTTCATCACATGTCTTTTTGTATGATATTTTTGCTTGCTAAATCTAAGTCCGATATTGGGTGGTAGGAGAAGGTGAATTCTTAAGTACACATGTATGAATCCATGACTTGACAGTATGAGTGTGTCTATATAAAGTTATGACTATACTAGCTGTCTATTGTACAAAATTTTAATGTGGTTTTATAATTTCTTTATGTGATTTATTTCTGCGCATATATCAGTGCAGTTGTCTGTGATGAATGGTCTTGACATTCCCAAAATTCCTTGTTAAATACTTTATAAATGTAACTTTAGTGAAACTAAAGCACATTTAGTGTTAGTTGAAGCAGCAGGTTGTAGGATATAGATTTGGGTATAATTGGGGTTAGGCACATGTCTACACACTAACTGCATGATTACTGTATGTCAAAAATGGCATTTCTTTTGTATATTGAAATTATTGCATTCTGAAGTTAGGACAAAAGCAGAAAGAAAACATAGCGAGCACTTCATTGTTTTGGGCAGATTCAAGTTCATGTTGATTAAACCTTTGCCCAGAGGACATGAGGCATCTCTAAACTGCAAATGCTTTATGATTTAATGATCGGTCATGCTGAATACAGTTTTGTTGAGCAGCATATATTACAAAGAGAAATGATTTTTGTTCTTCAGAGCAGCCCCCCTTTTTTTTTTCCTGAAGTTTTCTATATGTAGGAATTGGATGGACGTCATGGAAGAAGAGGTGGTTTGTTTTAACTCAAACCTCCTTGGTCTTCTACAGAAGTGATCCAGTAAGTTGCCTCTTTTCTTTCTACTTTTTTTTAAAGCCTTCTCCCATTCCAATACCAAGCTATTTTATGAGATTGTGTGACAATGTCCAGCTGTTCCTCTTCTGAACTTTTTGTTCTAAGGTTTTTTGGATGTATTATGAGGCATACTTTGTATTGGTTACTATGTTCTACTGTAGTTTAACTTTTGATTCTTTGATGTTCATGCTTCCTGATCCCTTTTGTCAGGGTTACTGGATCCTTACTACTGTATGTCCGTACTCTGCTATAATATGTGTGGTTGTTGCATGTTCTTTAATTGTCTTATATGGGATCCGATTCTGTATCAGCTTTAGTGCTCAATGTTTGTTATTGCTTGACTGGTTGTAATTTGTCGTTCTTATTCAATGAAATCTTCATCTCCAGTTTACTTGTGTTCTTAAATTTCTTTTATCTTGATGTGTAAGCTTTCCTTGTACATGTCAAATATTGAATTGTCTATTAACTTTGTTCTTCAGAATGTGGCCCCTCAGAAAGGGGGTGAAGTCAACTTAACCCTTGGAGGCATTGATCTCAACAGTTCAGGCAGGTTGGCTTTTACTTTTTCGATTATTTTAATTTTAACAGTCATGTTCTCTGTTTCTGGTCATGTATCAAATTGCCCATCTCCATACAATCCAACCACAGGGGATATTGACTTTTTGATCCATTTCCAGTGTGGTAGTCAAAGAAGACAAGAAATTGCTCACTGTGCTCTTCCCCGATGGTCGTGATGGGCGAGCTTTCACACTCAAGGTGTGATCCTGTTTACATTTTTTTGTGTTACCAATCTTGTTTAGCGTTATCCTTATGGTGTTTATTGTAGCTTTGAAATTTCTCTTCGATCTTCTTGTTCACTTTTGCATGACTCTTGGTGGCTGATTCATTTTGTTACAATGGGGGACTGTGAACTCATTTATGGTTCAAATTGTGGAAACTAGAGTGGGCATTATAATATTAGTTTTTAATTATACCTGATTGCTTAGGTTTCTCCACAGATATCAGTCGAGCAATGATTTTTTGAACTTCTGCAAACAATCATTTTCCTCACCATCTATCATTTTTAGTTGAGGAGGATTGAGCTTTTCTACTGTTGGTTTGTCTTTAGTATTTGTTTTCACAGTAGGGGAAGACAGATTCTCAGCCTTATGTTTTATAGTGCTGATATCGTCATCACCCATCAACCTCTCACGGTCCACCAAAGGTCGAATATTTAAATGTTCTGTTGTTGCCATGTGCCTGGATTTTTTATAACACAGGCTGAAACACTGGATGATTTGCATGCCTGGAAGGCTGCACTTGAGGAAGCCCTTTCAAATGCCCCTAATGCTGCTAATGTTATGGGACAAAATGGAGTATTGAGGAATGACCAGCTCAATGCAGCTAATGCTCCTTCAGAACAATGTATGCTTCTCATTACCTGAATATGTAACTATTGTGTGATGTAATTTAAACATTCTTCCATCACATAGATAATCTTATTACATCTCCGAAGGTGAATTAATTGCAATAAAACAATGAATAATAGAGCTGGTTTTGTCATATAGGCAGCAGCTACATTTGATGTATGCATAAGCAACCTGGTTTATCCTTTTTAAAGCAAGTTTAGTAGACAAATAGAAAGATCTTACTTGTCTGTTCGTACCCTTTTCTTGATAATCGTCCTTTCTCCAAGAATTTGAAATTCTTGAAACACGGATATGATTACTACCAAAGTAAAAATAGCCCTGGCGTAGTGCCCTCTGTTTAAACCCCTGATGGAAGCCAGACTCCCTCCATGTGGTAGCCTCTATTAGTAGTGTGCATAATGTTTTATACCATTTTCCTATGATCTTGTTCTTTCCCTATGATAGATCTTTTCCTATAATGCTTTTAGATTTTCCCAAGTAAGATGACTTGCTTGTTTTGGGAGGTTCGGAATTCCTCGGATTGAAGCTGCGTTCTATGATACCAGTCTATTAATTTCACCTTCTCTTTTTGTTTCTCTTTTTTTTTTTTTTTTAAATAATAGCATTTCAGTAGCCTTTGTTTCTTAAATGTCTCATCTTATTGACTTTGAATCTTATTACTGTGTTCTTTGTCTTTGCTTATAGTGAAAGACAGGCAGACAGCTAAATCCTTGGTGATTGGCCGACCAATTTTACTTGCTCTGGAAGATATAGACGGCACTCCATCCTTTTTGGAAAAGGCTCTTAGGTTTCTCGAAGAGCATGGTGAGCCATTTTTTCTACTGTGCAATTAGAATCAAATTGGGTAGCGTACTTTGTTCATTGAATTTTCATGTTTATTGAATCTTTATGTACGAGACAGATTATAGGACTCATATGATAGTGATTTCCCTTAAAAATGTTCTTTTCTTTGCATTAGTGTTTCAAGGTAACATGAAGTTGCATTCCTTTATAATTGAGCATCGGAAAGGAGTTTACTTTTTCCTTTTTTACATAGAAGTTTTAATTGTTCATTTTTATATTAGGCTTAAGTTTGTTCATATTCTATGTGTCGAGCAGTGCTGCTCTTGTTTGTTTTACATCCCTACCTTTCATTTTCATTTTTTACTAGGATTGAATATGACCCTTCTTTTGTTCCTTCATAGTATAATTGTTGAACAACCACCTTATCTAAAAGTTTAAGCTATTGGAGAGCAAGAGTTATTATATATTTATTTAAATTCTATAACAATAATAAATTGAATTTGGTAATTTCTTTATAAGTTATCGCTTTACTCTGTTCCAGTCCTGAAATACTTAAGGTATTAAGAATTATTGGTCCATTTTATTTTGTTTTGTATTCGGTCTTCAAAAATCCTTCCATAGGAGTCAAAACAGAAGGCATCTTGAGGCAAGCTGCTGATGTTGAAGATGTTGAACGCCGAATAGATGAATATGAAAAAGGTTGGTTGGTTGGTTTTTTGAAGATAGATTTTATGCCTGATTGTGTTTTATGGATTTTTGTGGAAGTCTTAAAAATTTCCCAGTTTTGTTAATTGATTTATCTAAATAATTTAAAAGACAATGTACATTTGCACAGAAAACCTCTTTCTTCTCTCTAATGCTTCTATGGTACTTACTTTTAACTGTTGTATCTCCTTGTTATTGTGCAATGACACATGATTTGACAATTTTGTTGAACTTATTAGATGTAAATAATATTTTCAGAAAAATGTGGTACTCTATTTTCTTTCCAAAATGAATGCTTAAAAAACTAGGCTAAATCACCACAAGAAAATTTTTTTAGACATCTAAGTTTTTTAACACTAGTAATTAGATCAATGATGAAGAACTTCGTTATAAATTTACCTTCAAGAGAGATAAGATAAACCAAGCCAAAACATTTGTATGGCAATCTTACTTTACTAGCATATACATTCTATAAATAATACTGAATCATGAAGAGTAACAGTTGTCTCGCACAAGTGGAGCTCCGATCTGCTGATTTTGCTATCTACCACTGCTACCCTGTATCAACTTTGAGAAACTACAATTGACTTCTTAGAGAAGCAACTACGCCCCACTCATAAACGGTTCCAAATACCTCTATAACTGATAAGAAACGCTATTGTCACTGCAGTGGACATGACATCCTCATCATATACTTTCCACAATCTACCGTTGATCCTGGTATTTGCTAAATTAGACTTCCCTATTTTGCGATGCCCATTCTTTACTCTAATACCACACTTCCCGTTGGAAATGGGACCTACAAGTGAGATTCGTATCCTTCAGTCTTCAATAACAAGTAGTTTGCTCTCAGAATTCAAAAAATTATTTACATAGAGATTTATGTTATGTCAAAAAGGAAATTGTACATCACCTAGGCCTGATATTACAGTTTTCTCACTTTTTACTTTCTCAATAACTCCTTTTGCTTGTAAATATGTCACAAATATGGTTAATTAGCATACCTTTTTTAGAGATGCAGCTATTTTCCATTCTTCACTTAACTTAGGCATTAATAAGTTTTAACTTTTAAAGAGAGAGTTTACTCTATGTGAGTTGTAAATGTTTTGTTACAAAGTATGCCCCCCCTTTGATGGCTGTAACTCTTCCATCTCCATGGCTTCTAATAGTTGAAATAATCCAGTCAACAAACTTAAGAAGCTGATAGGGACTTCTCCAAAACTTAAGGAGGTGCTGGAATTTGCCCCAAAACTAGCTCGCTAATCATCACTTAATATAGTACAAGAGAAGAGTGAGTGACGGAAAGGCATTGTCCCTTCACAGGAAACATACCTCAAGCTGTGTTCTACTATAAACATGATTATATTATTTAGTGCAGCCTCTTTGGTAGTTAGTAAATATTCTTAGCTATTAGGAAATGGTTTCTTCTGAAAAGTGAGAGACAAAAAAGTTAGAACTGTAGGCACTTGCATTTGATATGTTATGAATTGTAGAATGCTGCTGGGATTAATCTAGTTCACTACTTTTAGGAACTTAGATTTTCTTTTCTTGACTGTAAAGTTTTAGTACATATTTTGTTGTTAAATTGAGGAGGTACCTGCATCTGGAAAGAATTGCGGATAGTCTACCCAAAGCCATATATCCCGTGAGGATCAAAACTTTCTACTTGGAGCAAGCCCGTCATTCCTATGATTGTATTGTGCATCTTATATCAAATAATACAATATGCTTCACTCATCCTGCATAGAGATCTTTATCAAAATACTAAATGATGCCTTTTCAATCAAATGCAGGGAAAACTGACTTTTCACCTGACGAGGATGGACATGTTATAGCTGACTGTGTAAAGGTATTTTTCTGCAGAAACATATGCAATTTGCAGTTTTTCTACTGTAGTTCAATTGAATGCTTTCTTTTGATCATGACCAGTATGTTCTTCGGGAGTTACCTTCATCACCAGTTCCTGCTTCTTGCTGCAAGGCTCTCCTTGAAGCTTGTCGTAAGTTTGTTGTTTCATTGTTTGGTTTCTTTTTCCCTGTATTTGTTGTCGTAGTATATTGAATTTTTGAGTACCAGAGACAAAAGAAAGACTAGATACTTTGAATTGTACACGTGCATGGATGCCCCTTCATGGAAATGTAATCTGTTGGTTATGGTTTGCTATTCAAATACTACATACATAGCACACCCGGGAATCCATAAGGAAGCATTTCTGCATTGTCTTTTTAGAGACCAGAGATAGGTTCCTGAGTTTGGAAAATATCTATGCGATTCAACTAAATCCGTTCTTGAACAACCACGTTTAACTTCCCAAACGAAACAGGGGTACTTTAAACAATTAAGAAAACTCAAGCCCAAAACAGATCAGAAAAGTTTATAATTTTAACAAGTAAGACACATTTAGCTCAGATGTGCAGGATTTTGAATTTTATGCTATTTGAAAAGAAATATAGTGTAGCTGCATTTTGACTTCCCTTTTCATTTTGGCTTTCTATTTGGGCCTTCTGTTATGATTATTAGGAACTGAACGTAGCAAGAGAGTATGTGCTATGCGTGAGGCGATATGTGAAACATTTCCGGAGCCTAATCGTCGCCTATTACAAAGGTACTCCGGAATCACCATGACACTTCAATCTTCTCTTACATATTATAATTTGTAAAGTTAGCACTCCCTGTTTGTAGTTTCGGTGTATTCTCCAATCAACTTTTTTTTTTTGGCTTAGTAAAGTTTGCATGTGTTTATGTGTGCCACTTGTTCATCTTGTATGCTGATTTTATGAGGTTATAGGCATTTCATTTACAGAAAAAGTCAATTTATCTTTTGATGATTGCTTCCTATTTTGTTGGTTCTTTTCTCAAACACAAATAGTTATTACTTTTGATGCAGTCTATTCATAAAATTTAGCAACCGAGTGATAAAATAATAATATCATCATCATCATCATCATCATTATTATTATTATTATTATTTGACAGGTCCATATTGTTTCCATTATAAGGTCAAAATTGAGTCAATTTCATTTTTATTGGTTGCATCATATTCTTAAACTTTTGGGAAATTAATCTGCAATAGTATTTTCTAAATTTGTATTTTTTTCAGTTCTTTCTCTACTCCAATACTGTTAATACTGTGTCTTGTTGGTAAAACAGCTTCGTCCATAACATGTACCAGATCTTGGCAAGTATCTTTTTTCAGAAAAATTAGAGAGTAGGATTTTAGCTCGCTCAGTTATCATGCTTTTTCTGTTTGAATATTAGTTGTATCTATATGATTGAATGTTGAATGAGTGTATTTAAAGGAGGTATGATGGTTTTGGATATGTTACTTGAATGACATATGGAGGCAAAAGCACACATATTGCCTCAAGAAGTACAGAGCAATTTTTTAGATTGTATGAATGTTGCTAATCTCTTGGATTAAACATATCTTGGCTGCGGAAGGAATTCTGAAAAATTGCTTTGTTCTTTTCATTTTAAGCCCATCTTTTTAAAATGTTTTGAGTTTTAGTAATGGGTTCTTTGCTCTGCTGTTTCAGAATTCTTGATATGATGCAAACAGTGGCTAGTAATAAGACAGTAAACAGAATGAGCATATCAGCTGTGGCAGCTTGCATGGCTCCATTACTTCTTCGCCCTCTTCTTGCTGGTGATTGCGAACTTGATAATGATTTTGATGTGGGAGGTGATGGCTCTGTTCAACTTTTGCAAGCAGCTGCTGCAGCTAATCATGCTCAAGCCATTGTTATTACATTACTTGAGGAATATGAAAATATATTTGGGGTATGCTTCTATTTTTGGCCTCATTTCTTTGTCAGTTTCATGTTTGTCTCTTGTATGGCTGATATGACTTACCACACGTGGGTGTATTAGATGGTGCCACTCTTTCACAGTAAACTTTTCTCATAGGGCATCACTATACATTTTTGTGGATCTGTATTTGGAGTTCATCTTTTATTACATACAATATTTATTGTTTTATATGAAATCAAAAAGTCTATTAACACCAGAAATACATTTTACCAATCGCACATTATAATGATGTCTATGATAACGTCCATTTCCAATAATGTTTACTTCTGAAATTACCAGAAGCATATCTTGTTTCTAATTTTTTTTAACCTCTAAATTTAAGGGTAAAACTGTAAGAATGTATAAAAATTTCACTTTCTCAATCCTCATCTAAACCTTCTTGAGATGTCAAAGGATATTTATCTGGGAAGGAACCATTTTATGGCTGATTTGTTCATCTTCTTGATGCTAAACGTAGAGACTGACCTCTCGTTGATTCATCTGAAGTGTGTATACCAGATAAGTTAAACTTATTCTCAGAATTCCTAAAAGCCAAAGCAAAGC
Organism: Petrea volubilis; assembly: GCA_026212405.1. Classification (NCBI taxonomy): domain Eukaryota; kingdom Viridiplantae; phylum Streptophyta; class Magnoliopsida; order Lamiales; family Verbenaceae; genus Petrea; species Petrea volubilis. Next base: position 13,705 of record JAOWBU010000070.1, read on the forward strand.
TGCTATTGCTGCAGCTTGTCTTCTTCCTATCACTCCCGATCTTCTTTCTCTTTATCCTTTCCCCTTCTTTATGCATGGTAATGCTTGTTAGTTGCACACTGTACTCTGGGACTAGTTGAGGGCAGAAATGTGTAGACTGAGCCAGTTTCTGACATGATAGTATCGGGAGAGTTTCTGCAGAATATCTTAGGTCCATAGATACATAAACCCTTTTGGCTGCACTTTGATAGATGTATTGATTTGATGAAAGGACATGGAGCTAAGGATTTTCAAGAACTCCTCTATCAGATGAATTCAAATATGTTATAATAACTGAAAAATACTTCAAATTGGTGTTGAGGGATTTGAAACGCTAATGACTCAAAAATATCTTGACAAACTTAATCGATTTGTTATCACTGAATCGCTCCAAATGTTTTGTTCCAAATGCAACATTGAAGAATTTGGTGTTGATGCTTTTAACAAAATGTCACAAACACTACTCTGAAGAAATGGACGGATAAAAGCACGAAATAATTTGAAGTTATTGAGTGGATCAGGGATTTAGGTCCCAGAGTTTACTAATTTTAGATTGAAAACTTTAGCTTGATCACAGTTGATGACTATATAAGTACTTGTCTTTCCCTCTATTGGTGAAAAAGTCAATATGAGATGCAATCTTACTTGGCATTATGAATGTAGTTTCTCATATCATTTTAGTCAATCTAGAGTCGTAACTATCTGTGCTCCGTCATGATTCATTCATCTGTTTCTTTAAAAATTGAGTTGTCCATCAATCTACTGGATAGACATGACCGAAAGTTTATGTTCTGTTTTATCTTTAGTTTTATTTGTTACTTTCTTTTTGTTAGATTTCCTTATATGTACACATGAGCAAACAGTATACTTTTGCTCGGTTCTAGTTGCACATGAGTAACTTCAAATATTACAAGACATCTTTTGCTTATTTTCCATTTAACTTTTCCTTTTCATTTCTGGTCGCTAGTATATCCAGAGATCGTCTTCAGTATAAATTTTGGTTAAAATTCATGTGGTCTGGCATGATGCTACATAGAAAAAGAAGATTGAAGTGGGCTAAACAATCAGTTCCAAACTGACCTTGTTCTTATGGCTTTGCCACACAGCACACATTCTTAATCTATGTAATTTGCTTCACATGATCTGAGTGGTACTACAGATTCTGCATCAAAATCCCTTGTTGGAAGAGAAAAATATGTTCGTATATTATTCATAGCCTTCATCTCCTTTATAGGAATCCTAACCCCAACATAATATGATAACCTACCAAATATTCTATTAGATCTTCTAACACTCCCCCTCAAGCTAGAGTATGCTTAAGAAACATACACAGCTTACAACAAAAGAAAAACAACAATGAAAAACATAAAAATAATCCTAACAAATTGAAAAAATATCCTAACATGTTAAATATTCCGTTCCTCCACCTCAAGCTGAGAATTCTGGAAGCTTGAAACACCAAGAAGTTACAAAAGCAGCAATCTTGTTGCAAAGAGCATAATCTCGTCATAACTTGATAGATTGATAAAAGAGCATGATTAAATCATGAAAGCATAAAATAAAATCATGGCTAAACGTGACAGAATGTATAAATCATGGTTTAACCTTGATAGGTGAAGAGTCGATCACGAAGAGAGTTCATCAAATCTTGATAGAAGTTGACAAATCACGGGAGAGCCGTGACAGAGATAAAAAATCATGGCACAGCCATGACATAGAGAAAAGCACAATTGAATTGTGATAGCAAGATAAAAGATCACGATCTAGTAGTGATAGAAATCACAATTTGACTGTGACAGGAATAGATAAAAGAATCATGATATTAACCGTGACAATGACAGAGAAAATCACGATATAGTCATGATTGAAATCACAATATAATTGTGATAGTATTGGAGAATTAATGGGGAAAAAAGAGAAAAGAGTACCATATAGAGAATTAATTGAGAAAAGAGTACCACATAGGTGTAAAAGAAGGAGAAAAATCACGGCGAAAGTTTTGAGATTGCTCGGAAAGTTATGATAGGCATGAAAAAACAAAAGTAAAGAGCTTTTCTTTTCTTTCTTTTTCAACATGAGGGGGTGGTTTTTTTTTAAAGAAAAAGAATCGAGAAATTGATGATATTTTGGCGAGGCTGTAAAAAACATGCAGCAATTGGGTTGGGGTAGGGAGTTTGGAGAAGTTTCAATAGCAATGACGACAAGGAGGGGTGATCAGTATGGCGAAGTTTGGAGAAGTTTCAATAGCAACGACAATAGGGAAGGGTGGGTCGTGGGAAGAAGAGGTGTTAACAAATGTTTCTACCTCCTCTTTTTATTTTTTTCTTCTTCTTCTTTCGAACCTGCTGTGATACTATGTTGGAAGAGAAAAATATGTTCGTATATTATTCATAGCCTTCTATCTCCTTTATAGGAATCCTAACCCCAACATAATATGTTAAACTACCAAATATTCTATTAGATCTTCTAACACCACTATTATGGCCTTTAGAGGTACTATTTTAGGACATGAAGTTTAAAAGTGCTAGCATTTCTTTGGATATAGGTATATATATTCATGTTAAAGAAATTAGTGAAATTTCTTCTTTGCCTAATGCTGTTTTCTTTGTATGCAATGATGTGCTATCAATGATTATTCTATGTGCCTGGCTTTTGTGGTGTTGTAACACCCATGGAGTCATTTTCAGGATGGTGCTGTAACCCATGAACCATACACTGATTCAGAAGAGAGTGGAAGCGAGAGTGAGGAAATTACAGAGGATGATGATGATGACTATGATGAGGATGATGATGAAGAAATGACAGAATACTCTGGTTCTGATGCAGATGAAGATTTTGACCATGAATCAAGTCCAACTGGCAGTGATTCGAATTGTGAAATCCGATCTAATAAACAGGTTTCTATTTATTTAACCTCATATACAACAACACCACACAACTACGGATTGCTATGCATGCAACCACTTCAAATACCATCACTAAGATTTTCCCTGGACTTCCTCAGATGACATTAAAATTTTAATACGCTTTCACTCCTTGTAAGCACTACACAGCCTGCCCCAAATCGTGAAAAATAGTGGAACCTCCTTTGTGCTCTTGTTGTTTGATGCTTCCATCTCTTTATCCTTGTGCTTCTCTTCTTGTGTGTACATTTTTAATATTTCAAGTGGATTTTGTGAAATATAGTTTTCTGTGTCATTCTTTATTTTGGATATTTACATTACATTTTTCTTCTTGCTTTTTCACTGCCCTATTTTTCATGCTCGACTCATTCCAATATATCCCTTACATTGTAAGGTCTTCCTAGGTTTTGTTGAACTCTACCGTCAGTCTGCAATATAGTTTTTAGAATGGGATTCAGGCGGTTTTAGGTTCTTTTAACCGGTGCATTCCCTTAATTCTAGATGTTTTCTTGTGCTCCGTTATCTATTTTTCTTGAATCTGATGATGAATTGCTGAAGATGCAGGTCTCTGGAAGTCAGAATTCCAGGTCCAGCACTCCTCAAGTAGATGTTGTTTCTGAAGCCAGCCAAAATCTGTCATCAGGTCCACCTAAAATCAGCCAAAATCTGTCATCAGATCCACCTAGAACTTCATTGGTTCAACATGATAGTGTACAAGGGATTGATAGTGTCGGGAATGCAGATCGTGCAATGACGCAATCAAATTCCTCCTTTGAACAAGCTGATCCTGTTGAAACATCTGCGGTCCATGAGCCTAACGAAAAATTATTTGGACCTTTCCGCAGTGTCCGAAAACCCAATATTTTGGGACGTACTCCGGTGAGTATATCATTTCTCCTTTGGTTCACATGTATTATGGTACTAAATCTGACTGTTATGTATAGACCGCCATTTTTATAGCTCTAACTTACCCTTGAAATTATCCAATGTGTGTACTGTAATATCAACACTATGAGGATTAGGTAATTTATCATGTTGCCTCTTTTTTGTTTTCCTAAGGTAACTTTAGTCATTGCATTTAACATTTTGTAGACATTTCTCAAAACTCACTTGATGTGTTTGAGTCCAGGCAAAGAAGAACCTTTCTATGGAATCCATCGATGTTCCTTTTGAAGATGAGTAAGTGATTTAGTCATTTTCAATCAATATATAAAGCCAATAGTTTGTGTTTTCTTTCAAACTTCTCTAAGTGCTTGTATCTGGCTTAATTGAAGTCCCTGTTCAGTTTTCCTGAAGTCCTGTTATATCAAACTGACCTTGTTTAAACTAGAATATGAAGGAAATCAATAATGATGTATATTTCTCTCTTTGTTACGAATGAGAAGGTCTTTTGGAACCCTCCTGAAGTGCTCTGAGGAATTAATCCATGTAGAAGCATTTCCACAAATTTTCTAAGAAGTTCTCTCAATTTTGTTGAATTCTTTACAGTAAAGCTTGTTCTTTTGAATGGAATAATTTCATGACCTGCTGATTTAATCGAAAGTCTGCTTGCGATGAGATTCTTGATTAAGGAAGGATGCCACTAGCACATAACATACTTCAAAAATAGCAAAACCTGGCAATACTTGCATATTGGTGTATCATTACTAGATCCCAAGCTATCAGAATCAAACTGGAAGTTGAAAATAAAGATCTTTATTGAACTTTTGGGATGCGTTCTAACTGGAAAGTTTTCATCAAGTCTTATTTTCATTTGCCCTCTGTATCTTATCGAATTTGGTAGTCTTCCCATGCAAGTACATGATCATGGATAAGATAATTGGTGGTGCTTAGTTTCTATGGGGTGCCCAACATGTACAATTGAACCATAAGCAAGAAAAATATTTGGTAAATTTGGACAAGAACTGGCTCTAGAAAACTTCTGATAAATTTGAGTGTAAACAATTTACGTCAATTATACTCTACTCAGTATGATATCTGTTTGAATTTTCTCTCTACCTTAATTGAAGTATTTTGTACTTAGTAGGATATCCTTTTGAATTTTCTCTCTACCTTTACTGAAGTATTTTCCAAATATTTATTGGGCTGAAATTGTACTCTTCTTGTTAAACTGAAACTTGTTCCACGCCGTCACTTCATTAATATGGCATTATTAATAGGGCTGAAATCCAAAAGCTCGCGGGTTCTAAAACAGATTTAGAGACCGTAGTACCAAATGAGGTAGGGCACTCGTTGTTTATTTCTCTCTGGAATTATCCTTTTTTGCTACTCATGTGATCTCTGACACATCTTCTGTAATAGGCTATGGCAAGTTCAGTTCTGCAAGATTGTCTGGAGAAGCAGAAGCGCCATTTGCATGAACGCCTTCTATCTCTTGAGAAAGATGTAAGGACTTTCTAAACAATTTATTTCCATTTTCCTTTACCTGTCTCTCTCTCTCTCAGAGACATACCTAAGTCAGACTCGGGTTTTAATCTGAAATATAATTCTTTTCTCATAGAGTGTTTCTTGTTATAACACGCTGATCTATAGTTTGAATATTTTGCATAAAAACCAGCTACAGAAATGCTGCACATTTTTGGTTATAGAAATGATCTTTGTGTGGCAAAAGACTAAATTGGCTTCCTTTTTGTGAGGGAGTGGGCAGCGTGATCATAGTGATAAATGGTATCAGGTACTGTGAGTTAGAACCGCGTTAAGTCACCAAGTTAAGATTCTATTCTACCAATGCTGAAGAACTTTGTGACTGGGGCAGATTCATATTATTTTCCAATGGATGCCTGTATAGTTGAACTGAAATAAACCACTGAGTGATAAGACAATGAGAAAGAGAACTCATCTAAACCTTTGTATTATAATGTCAAGGGGACTTGCTTTGTATGAATTACTTATTTTAAACGATAATGGTCATCCCCTTTCTACAGTCATGCTTTCACATTTTGCACAAGGACAAAATCTGCCTGGTGATTCCGTTATCCTGTTTTATTCTAATGGCTAAATCAGTTATATACATCAACATGATCTTCTCACCACGACATTTTAACATTCAATAAGACTCAAGAAGAAATTTCATTGAAGGTGGCAAGCCTACAACAGCAGTTACAGAAGGAGATGGACTTGAGGACAGCACTTGAAGCTGGATTAAAAATGTCACAGCTACCTCAATCTCTTTCGTCATTTGATGAGAAGGTTTGCGTCACTGAATTTGGAATTTATGTCATCATGTCTGTAGATAACCAACTGTACATTGACTATAGATGAAGGCTGAGTTGGAGGAAATCGCTCAAGCTGAGGCAGATCTTATTAGTTTAAGAGAGAAGGCTGATGATCTTGAAAATCAGCTTAAACAACAACGTGATCAAAATTCTAGGATGGGGCATGATATAGGCAATCAGCTTCATCAAAATCCAAATCATCAACAAAAGTTGTAAGAATATGTTTTTCTTCCTTCCATTCTTTTCTGATGCTCCCCATATAACTTTTGCATGAATTTTAACTCTCATTTCTGGTGCATTCGTGTGTCTCCCTCTTCTGTGCCTTATACAATTCAATGAACAAAAATGAACAAATGAATCATTGTATTCTTATTCTGAAGCTTGTCTCTTCGACGTATGTCAATCTCAAACAGATTTTGCGTGGAACTGTACTGTAGCCTTGTAAAACTGTTAGGAGCTTGAAATGTCTTTGTTGGTATCATCGCAACCTGTCCTCTAATTTCATTATAGCCTCCACATCCTTAAGAGAATAACTTCAAAGAAAGCATGGCTTAGTTTGAAAAACGACTTGGAATGTTTAATCATGAAACCTGAAAAAAGTGAAATTCTTTTTAATTTCACAGTCTCGGATTCATAGAATAGTTGAAATTCATGAACGTTCAATTGAAGATGAAGTAATAAGTATTTGGACACAACTGTTAAAAGTTAAAATAGTTTTAAATCTGGTAACAACCTCTGCTATGTTAAACTCTCTCAGAAACTATATTCAAATAAATTTGTTTCTTGCTAATGAAGCCTAGATCAAGCCTCGATTGCCAGTCATGTTCATGCGGGCTTGGGGCTGACATGTTCTTAATGGAAGCCATGTCCATGAAATGCAATTTCAGTGCCTGACCAAGTAAATCTGGAATGGCAGCACATCCCCGTTATCTCATTCCAGATCTCTCTCATAACTGTTGAGAAGCTACTTGCATGGTTGCATGTCAATCAGCATATGCATGGCTAGTATATGGATCTCTGTTGAAGTACAAGAATTCGCCTTACAAGGTTCCCATTTCTCATGCATCAGTACTCCATGAATTATTCATGTGTATTTAACTGCAATAATCATGGATTTCCCTGGAAATTAGCCCATTAAAAGAGCTATTATATAGCTGATCCAGACTGACACCGCCTTCAGATTTCCGATCTGGAGTACTTCCTTTGTTACAGCGTGTATACCTATTTTTAAAAATGGGCCAATTTAAAAAATATGAATGGCATGCTAAGAGTCATAGTTCTTTAAATTCTTTTTACACATGTCGGTCTATTTGAAGAGGGGTTTGTGCGTAGAGCCCAAGATATATTCAATACGTATGTCAATTAGAAATCTCTCCATCCTTAGGGGCAAGAAGCACTGTGTAATCTTCTTCTTTACTTTTAGAAGAAATCATACAACACTGGGGTGTGCTTTTTTTTTTTTTCAATTTATTTCTCAAAGCATAGAGCACATGCGTGTTGAGTACTTCTAGGTTGTCAAGATCTGAAATCTGTTTTCTTTCCTTTCAACGAGCAATCAGGAAGGAGAAACACACAGATGGTGGAGTTTCAGCTATCTCAAGTACTTCTGAGAGTTTGTCTAGCAGGAAGGTATACCCTTTAACTATTTTAGTCGAAACAAATAGTGGATTGGAAACTTCCAGCTGAAAGATGTGCAGAAAAACTGCCCCTTTTTATGAAGAATGGGTTTGAAGATATGTTTGGCTTGCTATTTCTATCCTTTGTATTACTTTTCTATCAGCCCGTTCATTCATATAGATTTGTTCATCCATTTGAGTCAGATTTAAAATCCTGCATAAGTTACATAATTTAATAAAAAGAACTGGTATCATACATGTATAATTTGATAATGTCCCGCATGAATATTCTGCCATGGCTAGTATTCAGTAATTTGACCTTCAAAATCTCCACATATTGGAAAAGAATAGCTCAATAGGTAACCTATAACTTCTTGTGGTTCTACTGCCATAGCTATCTAATCATCTTAGATAAAGTTGAAGGTTTGGGCTCATAAATGTTCTTATATTGCAATCAATATAACTAGCTGCTTTTCCCGTGTACAGCATGAATCCAATTTGGACAAGCCAGAAGGTAACAAAGACAAGAAACAGGAGTCTCCTTCACCACAAACAATGTTGCCTGTCAACCAGCAAACAGATGCTGCACAAAATCCAAAAGCCACTGGAGTTTCAACCATGGCATCTAATGTGGAGATGAGCACAAATAAGACCAGTTCGAGCTTGTCTAGAAAGTCCTCAAGGGGTGAGGTAGGATTTTCTTATTATTTTCATGCTTTGTCTTCATTATAGAAAAATACTATGGATGTTTGAAGTATGTTGCCTCATGCATTTGGAGGCTTTGCTTTGATCTAGGATTAAATGAAGGAATTGGACATCCAGAAGAAAATGAATAAACTAATTTCTTTAATATTATTTTTCTAATGGAGAGATGAATTCCTAGAATTTTATCAAACTAATTTAAGATCATGAATAAGAAAGCAGTGATATGTAAAAACCAACAAATATTTCTCTTTAGTATATTATGTAAGCGATAACAGTATTCCGTTTGCATTTCCTTTTTAAAGAAACAAAGAAAAACATTTTCCCCAGTCTTCCTCACTCAAATCCAATCGAAGACCCAAATGGATCTTTAGGTTGCTTCTGGAATGAAGGATTTGCATTGAGGAAAGAACTGAGGTTTAAACTTCAAATGATTCCAATATTGAGTGGATCTCACATGCTAATTGGAGAAATAATTTTAAAAGTTCCCAAAAAAATTTGAAACCATAGAAATTGAAAATTATTCAAACAATTAAGACGAATTTGTTATTACACATTTAAGTCGTTAGCTCTCAAATCCTCCAAACAAACGCAACCTTAGGATATTTGAGGATAAAGAACATTACTACTAGACAGCAATCACTTGTTCAGCCCACACATTCTCCTTTTGGAAACTAAAGTTAATTGGAGAGCATTTTCTTTTACGAAAGCCAAGCCGTGAATATGTAAATTATGATAATATTGACAGAAAGCACTTGTTAACATAAAACTTGTCGTTGATAAAATCTTTAGCAGTGTTGGTTGAGCCATTTGTACAATTTGACTTTGATGTACTTTAATTTGGTGAAATGAAGAAGATCTAGTTTCGTGAACCTTGCTAAATATGTCTCTATTGGTAATATAGTTCTGGTTTCTACATAAAGTAGGATTGTCCATTTACTTTGTGTTTTCCCTTTCTTCTGTATGTGGCTGAACTGGCAATGCCAAAACGTTTTGCATGTATAGGGTGTTTCATGTACCCTCAAGACAGCGATACCTATTTAGCTTGATGATTTATGGAGAGGAGAATTAGATGGACCTTATACCATTGTATTATGTAACACAGGATGAAAATGTCCAGCTTCATTTCTTAGTTCGGTTCGACATTTGTGGCAACGTTTCTGACCCCCATCTAAGTGCAACTTTTTTGTTTCTGAGAACACATTCATGATTTTATGATAGGGCAATAGTTCTACCACTTCTGCACTGTCAAAGCTGACAAACAGACTTAACTTCTTAAAGGAACGAAGATCACAAATTGCAACTGAGCTCCAAAACTTGGATAAAGGGCGAAATTGGGACAAGCATCAGGATTCCAAAGGGCAGTCATCAGAAAAAAACTGGGAGCTGGAGAACTATGAATCACGTCACAATGCAAATGGCCAATTGCACCAAAATGTTGATAATAAAGGAAGAAAGTCGGAAGGGCATCCAACCCTAGAACGTGGAAAATCTGAAAAATCTGACAGCTACTCTTCAGGGGATCATAAAGGTCATTCTAAATTTACTTCCAGAACATATTCTAGGTGATGCATGCTCACATTCAAATTCGCAGTATACTTTAGTATTATGCAAAATGCGTCCAACAGAAAACAAAGTTCAGATAATGAAGATGGTGAGCAAGCTTCTCTGGTACAAAGTTCATAAGGGTCAATTTTTTTTTAAATTATTTTTTTAATTCTTTTATTGTTTTTTTTATTCGAGGAGTGTGATGCCACTTCGTCCCAAAGATTGGTAGTTTTCATAAGGGTCAAGTTCCCCACTCCATGCTCCACCAATTGATATGGCCAAACTGAAACCACTTTGTACACATTCATCATCTATCTTATTGAGGGAAATTTTTAAACAGTTGAAGATGTATTAACGTTGCATGCTTGGAGAAGAATTTCGGTTCCTATGTACAGTTGCTGAATTAGCACACACCAAAACGTTCCCCCCCCCCCCCCCCCCAACCCCTTTTATTTGATTGTCATGAGCAAGTTAAAAGTTTTGGTGTTTTGATCGGGAACTCTTACCTTGAGAATAAAATATAGCCAAAATAATTCTCATTGTTTCAATTTGGGGACAATGTTGCTGCCATTTTTAACTATAATCATGTTGTAACAAAACGCAAAATATTGTGCTTGTATGCAGGAATAGTCATCAGTCTCTATGTATATTGTAGATAATGCTGGCATTTGTATTTGTAGCTTTTGTGGATCTATTGCTGCTATTAATCATTAAAATCTAAACAATAATCTAAGGGGGAAAAATAATTGACTTCTATATCCCTCTTCATTCTCACATTTCAAATGCGTAGAAAGAATATGTCACCTTTGCATGTTTGATTGTTTCTGCAAATTTAGTACAACAGAAGAGAGGACATGGAAGAAGTTTGGCACTGTCATTCAATTTTTGGGTCTAAATATATAGATATATACAGATGATATATTAACCCGTTCACATATATGTACTCGTGCCTATACTAAATACATACCATCCTCACATACCTTCATTAAACATCTTTACACCTACCTAACAGTCTGTGACACTCTCGCTCAAATTTGGACAAAGATGTTAATCATGTCCAACTTGTTACAAAGATATTCAATTCGAGGACCATTCAAAACTTTTGTGAATATATCACCCAATTGATCACTTCACGTAGCCATTGGTAATCAAGTTCTTTTTGATCGTTTTGTGAATAAAGTGACCATCAGCCTCAATATTGTTTTATTCTTTCATAATACACTAGATTTGAGGTGACATGAAGAGCAACCTAATTATCACACCATAGTTTTGCTGGTGAGATTGACTTCAAATCAACTTCAACTAAGAGATGATATATCCACAAAATTTGGCAAGTGAATTGTGCGATAGCCCTATACTCAGACTCTGCACTACTTTGGACACTACATTATGCTTCTTACTCATTCATGACACCAAATTCCTACCAACAAAGCTCAGGAGCCCCTTTCAAATAACACAAAAATTGCTCTAGAGCTAGCTAATGATTAATAGTTGGTGAAGACATAAATTGAGCTAGCTATTGATTAATAGTTGGTGAAGACATAAATTTACTAACACACTAACATAGTATACAATATGAGGACAAGTCACTGTGAGATGATTCAATTTTCCAACCAATCTTCAATACCTCTCAGTTTCTTCAAACAATTCTCCACCCTCTTTTTTCATAAGCTGCAAATTAGGTGACATAGGTGCACTACATGGTTTAGCACCTACTTTTTCTGTTTTTGTTGGCAAGTATAGAACATATTTTCTCTGAGATAAAATGATACACTTCTTGCTTCTTGTTACCTTGAGGCCTAATAAATATTTCAACATCCCTGGATCTTTTGTATAAAATTGATAATGCAAGAAGGCTTTAAGAGTTGAAATTCTTGCAACACCACTCCCACTAATGACAATGTTGTCAATATACACAACAAGGAGAATAATACTAGTCTCAGATTGTTTATAGAACATAGAGTGATTCTACTTGCTTTTCTTCATACCAAATTGCTAAACTGAATTTCCCAAACCAAACATGAAGGCTTTGTCTTAGGCAATACAAGTATTTTTAGAGGCGAAAGACTTTACCATACTCCCCCTAAGCAACAAACCCAATTGGTTGCTCCTAAGGATGGCAATGGGTCCAGGTTAGACCCAGATTGGGTTTTCATTTCAAAATCCGAACCCACCCCAAATCCACCCTGCTAGAATTTTATGTATTTTTTATTTATTATTTTTATATAAATTTATATAATATGTATCTATACTTTATATACAAAATATATATTATACAAATAGTCACATAAAAAAATAAATATGCTATTCTTATATATAAAAATAATTATCTAATATTAGTAGTTAAGTTATAATTTAAAAATATGTGCAACTAAATATGTGATAATGATATTTAACTTTTCAAAAATTAAAATATGTTCATAGAAATTTGTAAAAAAATTAGTACTTTGGCAATAGTATTATTTTTTTTCATATTTCGAAAGTTATGATAATATAAATTTTCTTCAAAAAATATTTTTTCCAATTATTCAAAAAAATTAACCAGGCCTACCAGGTCCAACCTAGACCCACCCCCGAGTCTGAAACTTTCTTGGTTGGGTGGGTCCCGAGTTTGGCCAAACCCTCCCCGTTGCCATCCCTAGTTGCTCCACAGAGACTTCCTCCTGAAGGTCACACTGTAAAAAAGCATTCTTGACATGTAATTGGTGAAAAGGTCAATTATGAATAGCTATCATCGAAATGAGTAGGCGAATTGATGTCAATTTGGCCACATGGGAGAAAGTATCTAAATAAACTACCCAATATGTTTGCGCATGTCCTTTAGATGCTAGTCTTGATTTAAGGTGAACTACTGATGCATCAAGATTCATTTTCAGTACAAAAACCCATTTGCATCCAATAATTTTCTTCTGTACAAGCAAATCGATCAACTTCCAAATACCATTATCATCTAAGGCCTTCATCAGTTCCATCATAGCTTCATGCCAGCCAAGATGAGACAAAGCCTCTTTTACAGTTTTAGAAATGGAAATAGAATCTAAAGATGCAACAACTGTATAAGACGAAGGAGACAAGTGATGATACGAAACATAAGATAAAATAGGATAAGTGCATTGGCGTTTATCTTTCCAGATTGCTATAGGAAGATCATGATCACTTGGAGCTAGGTGTGATGATGGAATGGGTACATGACCTGCATCAAGATTGTCTGTTCTTCTTAAATGCACTTGAACAATGGGTAACTTAATAGATTTACGGGTAATGAGAGTAACAAATGAATTTTAAAAAAGAGTAAGTATGCTAGAAAATCATCTTCCTCCCCCTGATCCAGATAAGTAGCGGATGTAAGAAAGAAATGAGTTTTTTCAATGAAAGTAACATTAACAGACACAAGATATTTGTTAAGAGAAAGACAATAACATGTGTACCTTTTGTGAAAACCAGGGTATCCTGAAAAAATACATTTCAAGGATTTGGGACCCATGATAAATCTGTATAAGTCATAGTTTTCTTATATAAATTAATGAATTTATCAATGTTTTTTAGTTGTTACGCATCATTTTATTATGCTTATGATTTATTTATGCTATTTGTAGGATCTTGTGCAAGATGAAATCAAAATAGAGGAAAACCTATGCTAAAGCACACAAAAGGGGCATGTTTCAGTACAAGTGGAACAGAATGCACAACAAATCTTGTGCTTTAGCATGAGGTTCCATATGCACCAACATAAGGAGAACATAAAGACCGTGTGTTCTAGCATGGCTTAAAGTTTCAAAAATCAGTGTGAAGTCAGAAATCCTATGCTAGAGCATAGGATTCCTCATGCGCGAGCACAACTGATGTGGAAGAAGAGTCCACCGTTGATTAGGAAAGATTCTTAATAGTTTTTGGTTGTAGAAGAAGAACATCTTTCACTTTTCATCCTTTTACGTTGTTTTTTTTCCCTTTCTAGATTAATTTTCTTTACTTTTCATCACTTGGGAACTTCAAGAATTCAAGGGAGATTGACGATGAGGACAACGCCGTTGCCTATAGAGTTTTTCTTTTTTAATCTTTTCTTTTGTATCTTGAAACTCATGGTATTATTTACGCTTTTTATAATGTTTTCTAGTTCAGCTACGAACTAATTTTCTTTTCTATAATTATGAATGAACCTTTTTAAATGAATTGAATCTACGTCTATTTCCCTTTGTGATTTCATGATTTCTAATTGCTTTTCCTCTTGAGTGCTTGTTTTATATGCCTAGTTGCTTGGTCACCATCTAGGTTAGTTATCTAAATCCTAATTACGCTCAAAACACAATATCAGGATATGTTGACAAGAGAAAAACCTATGTTTGATTTATTTGTAGTGCCGAATAAGATTGATTCATAGGTATGGTAGGAATGCACTTACATGCCACTAGTAGTCTATTTCGAATATGATGTTAATACTCTTCGGATTCGTTCAGTTGGGGAGATTATGTAGTTGTGGATAGTTTTGAGATTGTGGATTATTAGAGATAATCCCCAATTCAACAACTTGTACAGTTGGCAATTTTGTTGTGTTTATGGTAGTGTGGTTTTTATTGTGTCTTGTGTTTGGTAGTTTAGATTACCTTCAATAAGATAAGATTATCCAATAAATTTACCAAATTAACCTTGCACATGTTTAAGTGACAATTTAATATCCAAAAGCCTTTGAAAAACGTCACTTCGAATTTGATGACTTACAGGTCGTGTTTTAGAGTCCAACAATTCTGATCTTAAAACCTTACACTATAATAGTTGTTAATTTTATTCATACTAAACTAAGGTTACTAATCAGTGTACATTATGAATAATTGAACACCACAAACAACTAAAAAAAAAAAACATCCATCGGTCTACATATTGAACAATTAAACAATCTGGTCCACTTCTCTGTGCAACAAAATAAGTGTTCTCATTGGGATTAAAAGCAGATAATACTTTAAACTAAAAGTGGAATGCGGGCTGCCACAGTAATAGTATAAATAATATTATACATCCGAGTGTAACTGAAGGATTATACCAATTGCACAACTTTAAGCCTTGGTTCAACAGACATGGGTATTGAATATATATTGATGGTAGTGCTTATCATATGTTCTAATACTTGTCAATTTGCCCCCATCCATCCATAATGTCAAAATATTCTTCATTTGTTGGATCCAACAAACGAAGAATTTTGTGCCCCACACGAACCCCTTTATGAGCCCTCCACCAAAGAAGGTCATTAAGACAAAACAAACTGAATCACACCTTCTACCAAACATGGAAATGTAAAGGAAATACATAACACACCTTAGAAAACAAGAACACCACACAAAATTCCCCAACATGCATCATTCATTCTACAAAGATCGAAGTAAATTCGTTTAGTATATTTCTTCGTGGTGGCAGAGGTCAACGCCTGGGATCCAAAAGGGTTATCCCCACCATCTTCGTTGTCCTCGCTATCAATTGAGTTAAGGGCCACTTCTGTTTCAGGATCAAATGGTCCATAGTTAAAGGTTCTTACCTGTGTGTTTCAGGTAGTAGCTTCAACCCTATGTTCAAAGCGTCCCGTTGATTCTTGACTTCCTAGACCCATGTCTCCTTGGATAGGATCAAGGCAGTTCCAGAAGGAAGCACCAAGTGATTGACCGGAACTTCGGTTGGAAGATCGTCGACCCGAAGAATAAGGTTGCAGTGTTTCGCATCGAGTGTTCGTATTGATGTGTTGGACAGAGTCGTCGGATATCGTGATTATCTGTGGGTAGTCCGTTGGCTCAAGAAGGATTGGCGGCCCAAAATTTTTTTGCAACCCTTGCCATTTGGGTTCGCCAACAACCATATACGTTTCAGCAATATTGTATTTCTGCAACAATTAATTTATTTGTAACAGAGAAAATATCAGGCATCTCCGGTTTCGAACGAATTCCCCATACTAATCAAAATGTTGTATTTCACATTCAGTTCTGAATAAGGACTGCTAAACTTAAAAGCTTACCACATATATAAGATCCTATAAAGGTGCTGTTGCATGGATGGTGTTACGTATGGGATCGTACCTCACCCCCTCGACATTAATGGCGAATCCAAATGCTGTGTGGCGCTTCACCAGTCTTTTGAACCAATATACACCTTCCTGCAATGACAAGTTTACATGGCACTTGCGATTTACTACCTCAATTGACGCTCCAATTATATTCGTGTCGGAACTGCACAATGGCTCTAGATGGCCTTCGTTAAACTTGTACAGCTGGCGAATGAATTCATGATCGACTCGGCGATCATAACTGATTGAACGCTCATACAAAACGTCTTCCTGAGCACGTGGATTGCGAGGTGCCATTGCTGTATAGGTGAATTTATGTTTTTTTTTCTTAATTCTCCAACTCGTTTGCTAGTTACGTTTTCTTGAAATAATGAAAAAGCTAACATCAATGTTGAGAAGGGTATGTCTTTTGAGTGGGCATTGGCATTTATTTATAGAGCAACATATATTTGAAGACCACTTCTTCGATATATTTCACAGCTATCACTGTTTTTTCACGTATGATAGTTGTTAATTCAATCACTTATAACAGTTGTGGAATCGTCTCGTCGACTACCTGCAAAAGTTGAGTCTACTAAGTAGCTGTTGAGTATCTACCAGCTTGGAACTCATCATGGGAAATGGAGTTATGTAAATTTTTTTGCACGGCTGTAATTCCCGTATGACATGAGAATGATAGATTTTATTTGAAGCAAATGGATTATATTCTCTGGCAGACTGAAACCTGTACTCAATTGACAAGAACATACATTGGAATATACCACCATAATAATTACTAAATTGACTTTATCTTGTACGTATTTGCAATTATCACAAATCAAACTACTTGTGTCAGACTAAACTTTTTTTTAAACCCTATCTAAATCAACCAATATAATTTTGAGGTTTTAAGGTTGGTCGCAATATTCAATTTTTTAGAAAACAAATCATTTTGGAGTGGCACAGTACACGCCTCCCTCTCCCATATAAACACCAGACATAACTTCCACTTGAAGTAATAGTTATATTTTGGCCTATAGCTGGTAGAAATCCAAATATGGTCGGTGAAGAGCATGTCACACAAGATATGTTGTTTTGGAACTCCAAATGGACGAAGGACATGGAAAGCACTTTTGTCGATGTTTTAGCTAACCAAGCGAGCATGGGTCACTATGAAATAGGCAATCCAAATCAGGCTGCCATACGAGACGCACTACACCGAGTTAACCGCGCATACACTCAACAGGTTGACTACCGCTTCTGTATGAATCGTGTCCGACGTTTGAGGGAACGTTATTTATGTTTCAAATGGTTGACTACACAATCAGGATTTTGCTACAATGAGTCATCAACTATTTATGATTTCCCCACTGAATTGTACAACGTTTGTGTTCGTGTAAGTGTTTCGTTCCCGTACATTAGATAGAACCCATCTTTATGAATCCAATCCTATCTAAACAAAAACATACTACATGGTGCATCAGGAGCAAAATCTTTGGTCATGTTTTTATTTCCTCTCCAGGAATCCAATTTGGTTAAGGCTTATCGAGTTGCGCCTGAGCCGCTATGGGTAGAACTCCAGAAAATCTTCGGACATGTAGATGTTGTTAGTCTGCTTGGCTCTCCCATGCAACTTGATGAGACGATTAATGTTGTAGAAGCACTAGAAGCGCCCCCAGTAGGCTCGAACAGCTTGGTACAAGGATATACACAATTTCGTTAGCTGGAACGATCACGATGAGAGGGTAGCAAACAATTTCTGGGGTTACGTCGCCAATGGCCAAAATGATGAAATTTTGTCCAACAATGGTGACAATGTAGCTAGACAGTAAGACTACGTTCGTGAAATTTCCCATTCTAGCAACCAGTTATACGTCTTGTTTATATGGGAGCCGAACGCTTTTTGCTCATTCTGTCATAGCTTCTGATCACACGTGTATCCATATTGTTTGTCATTGAACTAGAATATAGTTTTCAACGCATTTGAACTGTAATGTTAGTTGTTGAGTTCGCTTCAGCCATCCGAAGTCAGTTACAATTACTTAATGTGGGCACTTTTCTTGTGTTATTAGTGGTAAGTGGGTTCTTCAAAATTGTGTTTGGAGTCATGTCAATTAGTGGTTAACACGTTTATTTAAATTTGTGGGGGCCTTGTATTTTCAGATTACCATAGTGTCCAGTGAATGGTAAAAGTAGCCATTCAACAACCCAGATCAAAACAAGTACTACATACAAATGACACGATAAGAGAAGCAGCTCGTGGCAAACGAATCCTTACAAACACAATCTCCAAGCAAACTAGGCTCCATCCAAATACCAAATACATGTAACCGCGAGCTACGATCAACAGTGAACTTAAGCTCGCCAAAGTGTACTAATAGTTCGCAGTGTCGGGAACCAACAAATTGCAACATATTTTTTGGTTGAACATGCAGAGTGCCCCACCCATGTAACGACTCACAAATTTGTTGGCGAAGTCAGACTCCATGGCTGCTGGAAAATGTCCCGGAGTGCAAGCCAATCAGGATCGGCTCCATGAAAGTAGCACAATCCAAATGGATACATCTAGTTGAAGATTATTTAGAAAAAAAAAAGGATATAAATAGATTGGAGAATTCGATTGTTTGAGAAGTTTGATGATAAATACATTAATAAGAAGAATTTGTTTATGTCTTTACAAAAGGGCAAAAGAAATTAACCTCCCAGACGCAAAGCCATGCGTTAGTTGTGGCCACAACCTCATCGTCAACATGATTGTAGTGCATCTCTGAAATTGATAGAATGTACTTGAAAATCGTGTAACGATACCTTAGAAACTGCGCCCTCACGAGGTAGACGTGCCAACAATGTGCCACATTAAATTCCGCATTCATTGTAACCCCAATTTCTCGAACAATCGTACAATTCATTCGTGTGACATGTTTGTTTCCACTCACGGCACGAATTTGCAGTAGCTTAATGAACCGCTTGTCCATCTGTATGGGCCACTCGTTGTTGTAGAACATCCCCTCGTGTGTTAGGTTGTGCGCCCTTTCTGCTATTGGATTTGCCATGACTTACAATAAGAGAGTCGTTCTTCAAAATTTTGTGTTTTGCTATATCATTTTTGGGTTATGATTGTTATTTTTAATATTAGGTGTATGTTTTGTTCCATTGCAGAACATGCATGGGTACCCCAATTTATAATTTTGATTAGAGTTCATTATTGAATGTTAAATTGATATCAGCCTTCTAACCAAGGTATTAAGTTTTCAAAGTTGAGTCAAAATTTGAGACACAGTAATCAGTTAGGGATTTAAAGAGGAGATAAAATGCTGCAAATGACGATAGTTTTTCAGGTGAGAAGACAAGACATTGCAGCTTGTAAGTTGAGGAATGGTTGAGCAATTTTAATTAATCAGATCCAAACTTTGCTAGCTTTGGAATCTAGCTCAGTGGAGCAGGACTATCCTGTAGAGCATGACAAAACACTGCATCGTCAGGGAAACACTGGTCTAGTTGGAAAAAAATAGTATCTATATTCGCGGACTTGGCCAAATGCGTTTGTGAATGTACATTTAAGGGCAACAACAACATCTTTCCCTTTGATTAATCCCATCATGCTTGTCATGGTTGAAAAAAATAGTAAGGCACAATGTCCTCTTCATGTTCTGTAATTTCACTCTTTTTTTGAAATAGTCCTCAAAAGATGAGCTCCACTAAATGGTTGTTTTCCCAATATGGAATAATTAAAGATATTTTTTCATCAGATTATCTTGTCGTACCAAGATTCTTTTGGTAAACAAAATTACGTTCAGCGCATGCTTCATGATATGCTTTTACTTGTTCACAAACGTACCTTACAAACTAGGCTTGACTTATTCTTACTATCAATTTCATGCTTCTATCGAGCAAGTAATTGATCATCAAAAAGGGAAGAGCAAAATTCAGTCATACATTATAAACGTTCGAGCACATTGTAGGGAGTTCAACCCAATCGGTGGCACTTGAACTTTCTTATTTCTTTGAATCAAAGGAAAAAAAAAACAAACATTCCCCGTTTACATCTATTTTGTAATAATTAATATTCGAGCACTGGTTTTTTTTTTATTAAATTTTTTTCTGTTCAATTTGATCTAAAACGTCTACATATTTACCTATATACGTATATATTGCTGAAACCGACGACCGTATATTTATCATGTAGACTTACTTTTGTACTAAAGTACTAGAAGGGCTTATGTAAAAGTATTCACGCCTCAAGAATTTAATTTAATTGGTACAAATTTATTTCGGATGGTGGTCGGTTACACTTATTTCTAATAGTCTATAAACTCGGATAGAGTATAAAAAAAACATGTTGTTTATGAGGTTTGAAATGTTATTTAAATATGATATGTAAAAGTATTTCTTAAGTGAAATTTAAAAAAAAAAACAAAGGGTACATTATCCCTATAAGTTGCGCAATTTTCTTTTTGTATTTTTATTTGAAACCGGTGAGCGACTTAATTATAGTATGATCATTCTCGTATTTTTGAGAAGGGGAATATACGGTGTTTGATAATGACTAAATTTATATAAGCCATTTATCAATTTATGCTCCTACAGATTATAAACTGTTGCAAAATATTCAATTAAAAAAACTCAATTTCTCCCAATTATATAAACCCATGTCATTGTTGGATGACTACGACCAGACATTTCGCTAGGTGTGTAGTCGGTAGAAAATCGAACCAAATATCTCCAACTTTAGTATACTGGTCCATTTGATTAATACATAGTACCCTATGTACTCGGCCCCATAGTGCACCAGATTTCAGCACATTATAAGATTGTCTAACTGCGTTCCCATAGCATACATTAGTATTTATTGAAAACTAATTTTTTTCACAGTGCACAACACTAGATTTACACCCCCCATTGTTAATATCTATACGTTGGTTACGGAAACTTGTTATGGAAACGTTCAATGTCAAAGAAAAAGCAAGGAGGATAACTCAAGAGCGTTTATTCTACCATGAATTGTAGACACACGATCAAGACACCTACTTGATCCAAGCACTTGCACGTAGGGCTGATGAGGTTATATGCATTGGAATCAGCCCGCGCGAAATCATCTTACGTGAAGTGGCCTTGGAAATGAACTTGCGGTTCAATGTGAACCTGCCAGTGTCTGCGTATATATTCAGACTAAAATGCTGCGAGACCGTTACATGCTCTTCAAACTACTTCTTACTGGGCCTAGGGTAAGTATCGATCATGCAAGGAACAAGGTTGTCGCACCGGAGCGTGTCTGGCACCAAATATGGCGGGTAAATAATCTTTTTCATGCCTACTTACCAATCAATTGTGCCGGGTCACTTATTTTTCCATTGTCAAGCAATTGAAAATAGAAAAAATGCTTGACCTATTTTTCTATTATATGTAGTGTACTAAGATCGGATTTTGTTTACTGGGGTTACTACATGCAGCACAACCCAATGTCTCTTGTTTACTGGCACAAGCTAGAGCAGCAGTGGGAGTTGCTCCAGCTGATTTTTCTCAAGGACTATTGAAGCAATGTGTCAACATGATTAAATGTTACTAGTTCATTCCGTACTAAACTGCGTAGTGTATACAAGGGTTCTTCTTTGTATGCTGCCGAAAATGTATGGGTACTTATGTCACTATATACTAATATTAGACTACGACCAGAAACTAAGATTTTCCAAATTCATGTACACCGCTCAAGTTTCAGAGTTTTGATACATCCATGCAAACTAATTGTTCAGGTTAACAAGTTTGACACTGTAAGGCTATGCTTACGGGACGGGCTTGTATAAATGAGTCATTTTAATAAACAAAGGTGACTTGCAAATGTCCTTATAAACTTCGCACTTCACAAAGTCCATCGCTGACGATGACAAAAAATTAAAAACAAAACTAATAACAAGGATCTGCAAGTAACTAATCTGCGGCAAGTAGAAATGTTAAAAACATAGAGTGGAATTTAAGTCTTACAAACAGATTTTCAAAAGCCATCGCACAAAGTTGCGCAATATTTATGGGTACAAAATACATAATTTGAAATAGCTCCGGCATAGAGTATTATAAGGACAATTTTTGCATACTATCAGCCGTCATATTTTTTTGAAGCCACCTGACAGAATGATCTACACATACCGAATACGAGCTGCGTCCGGCATACGTGAGAAGGCCATCAACTCACCTTCATTGTTAACGAAGTAATGACACATATAAAGTTGTTGGTCCATTATTAGGTGGGGTATTCCGGCAACCGCTTCATACACATGTGCTTTGATTTCATTCTCTTTTGCAAGGCTTCTATCAGCTCCCTCATTACCTTTCGACATCTTCTCAGCCACTTCATTCAGAGCTTGTCCAGCACGATCGATCCATTTATCAAGTAGACTATCCAAATCAACAGATTGGCACCAAGCTTTCCTCTTTCGCTTTGCTGTGTTTGTGCTCTCGGACCTATCAACATTTTTTGAGGAAGGTGTTTCTGAGGTGGCAACATATTCTTCCCATGCTCCATTTGGTACTACGTTTGGTGCTGTGTTCGATGCAAAACCTTCTGTGTCAACGTTTTCTTGGTGTGTAGCGATTGGTGAGTCTTTATTCAGCGTAAGCGTCCGACACGTCCACTTGATTCTCACCCGTTGCTCGAGTGGAGCCAAATAATTTCAACCACTGCTCGTAATATGGCTGCGATTTTCCTTGTATCAGTTTTGTATCGGGATTCACCTAAAATGGCCAGCTCAATATTAGACTTATACACGGGGTAAGTATAATAATTGTTACGTACAACAATTATTCGAAGGATTAAAGTTGCAGAAAAGAAATGAAGTACAGTTTCTCACAATTGAAAAGTATGGCCCAATTAAGAAAGGCACGCTTGTAGCAAACAATCAATTCATAACAGTATAGTAAAATGAGAACATTTAGTGCACAAAATATTACCATGACATAAGTGTCCCACGCCTTGTCTTCTGCTACAATCATGAAGTTTTGAGGGTCCCAATATGTGCCTGCACCACCTGAAGACTTCAAATGCCTTGGCATGCACCTAATTGTTTCTTCCGCACTTGAAGTTTTGACTTGATATGTTTCTCATTCAGGCCACATCCTGGTAGTTTTTGTTGTAGAATCAGCTGAAGACGGCCCATGTATCCACCCTTTAAAGCATCCGTTGTTGCCACCAACCTTGGCCTTGGATGTCCTCTAGAGCATCAAGCAAAGCTTCTTCTTCTACTTTGGACCAAAAACGACGAGCAGCTTGTACATTCTTAGCATTTCTATGCCCTGGTAGCACAGCTGGTACATTAGGCATTGACCTGCATAAATGTCAATTAGTCAATGTAAATTGCTATCCAATAAAATGCAATGACAAACAAGAAGGAAAGTGTCGAACGTATTCTAACAAAGCCATCATTTTATTTAGCCATTAGATACCTGAAACAAATATGTATTTAACCAATGGAGACACAATTTCCAGAACATTAACAATTGTAGGGTAGTTGCATGCACAAAAATATATACACATAAAATGAATGGCAGAATCAAGTTCTCTAGACAACACATCCAACTACGGTTCTCCAATTTTTTTTTATTTTATTTTAAAACACGCCACCTAATAGTGTACCATAACCACAATTTGGATATGCTTTAATTTCATTCTGCCAAAGAAATGTAATGCATTAGCTAAGTTTGATGGCTATGTACAAATCTTCAATTCGAATATACACTAGTTTCCAAGCCAGTGATTGAACATGTCATGAGCCATGTTATCGCGAAAATGGACTCCATGCAGGAGTTGTCTCTATAGTGCATATATTGTCATTATCCTCATTCAGGGGTTGGGTTTCGTCGTCAGAAAGGTCCTCCTCGGCGGGGTCAACATCCATCTCTACCCTAATGAAATTGTGCAGCAGCGCACATGCTATAATAATTAGGTTTTGGATCCTCAATGAGTAGAAGGTGGGACTGCGCAGCACGGCCCATCATTTTTTTAGCAATGCAAGCGAACGTTCTATCACATTCCTAGCGTGACTGTGCCTGAGGTTAAACAGCTCTTGAGGATTTTGAGGTGGATGGGCGCTTTGCCGCCACTCCGTCAGATGGTAACGAGTCCAACAGTACGGCGTCAGGAAGCCTTCGGCGTTAGTGTATCCACAGTCGCACAGGTAGTAATTTCCTGGGAAGAACCATAAAAAATATATATTAAATCAGGCTTTAATGCATATAAACAATGCAGAATTTTTCAGTTTCGTGTGCTGTCTTTATTCAGTTAACTCCAAAAATATGCAAATTGTATGGGAGTCCCAACAAGGCCATGGTGTCAACTTAAAATATTTATTGGAACTCGTTTTTATATGAGGGTACCACATACGCGATAGATTGTTTATTTTCGTCAACAATATTTGAAATTTGGCAAATATTACAAAAATGAAACAGACTATGTCAATAATGAAAGCAATTATGAATATGAATTGTGAGCACTAGGTTACATGTGTGGAGCAAAAATTTTGACTTGTGTTTTTTTTTCAAGAAATTTTGGGCCATCAGTTAATTTAACAAATATATCACCTTCAGTTAATTGCAGGATAATGAATGCTAAATGTAAGGAAATGAATATTACAGAAATTTCAGGCATTACTAAATCTGAATAAACTTTACTTGTTGGTACTTTAGCCCATTCGATTTTGTTATAGCTGCTTTTAATACTCGACTGTCTGCCGCCAATCCTTCCCAGCCCGTGAGTACGTATATGAAATTTAAATCTTTATTGCAGACGCCTAGTACATTAACTGCAAGATCACCTTTGCGATTGTGGTATCTCATTTGATCACAGAGTGGAAAGTGTACATTTACGAAGGTTCCATCCAACGCACCCAAGCATCCTTGCAGATGGCGCAAATTCAGTATTCTAAATAGCAATGGAATCATTAATAATAGGCATTGACAATCCAAACGAAGACAGAGTACGAGACACCATTAGTAAGTTATACGGACCAGTAAAGCATATATTTATCATTTCAATGATTTGCACTTACTTCAAAGTACCTCCATGTTTCGTTCAACTCGTTACTTGCAATAGGTTGTGGCTGCAAAAGCAAAATATTGTTGATGCGCATAACGGCCCGAAGCGTTTGCTTGAAATATCTGCTAATGGTGTCTCCAGATCTTTTGAAATCAGTTTGGACTACTCTATTTTTCTTGCGGTGAGCTAAGATTGATAGGAACATCGCGACTTTCTCGTGGACTGTTACATACTTTTCCGATTTCAACCCACCCAAATGATGAAGCAGATATGTGAGACGTGCAAATGTGTTACGATTCATTCTTAAGTTATTCACACATGTAACATCATTCAGCTTCGTCAAATACGAGACATACTCGTCCACGACCCTATTCTTTAATATAAGACTGTATCTGCGTGGCCGAGTATTTGAGTTGTTTCTCTCCTCATGTGAACCCCGGACATAATTTTTCAAAATTAAGTAGAACAACAGTGTGTTCTGCCACATGAATACATGGGCCCAGAAAAGAAATAATAAACGGCGTCTGTTATCCATAGGGACCCGATAGAATCCTCTGCAACCAAATCAACTACATAATGTAAATCACGATATCAGTACCTAGGTATAAGTAAACGCAAGTAAAATGATGTGTCCAATGGGAGTTATGTGCCAAATAATGACTCCCAAAATAGTTCCACTCACAAAATGAAATACAGTGCACATATGAAAATATGAATAGGACTGAAGATGTAAACTTTTTGCAGCAAAGCATTCGATATTGCTGATTTTATTTACAATCAAGTTTTTGAAATATACAACAAATAAGATACAGAAACTTGGCACCACACACCATTAACATGGAAGCTCAAAAAACAACATGCATATGTTTCAACACACTTTAATCTGGCATAAATTTTATATAAATAGTACTTTGCTCACTTGGAGCTACCTTATGATTGAAGGCTTGATGTTTAGGGAGTATGCCGATTATTATTGCGTCCTGCAATGTTTCCAAATTGTTGGAGAAAAAAAAAACCTAGAATAAGGTACATATTCTATGAAAGAAAATAACAATTTCAGATCGTCTCTTTCAACCTTCCTCTCAAATTTAACAATAACAACAAACCCCCCCCCCCCACCCACCAAAAAAAAGAAAAAAAACAGATGGACAAACTTTGGGACTGGATTGCGCTGTCAGAAGAGAAAGAATTATCCAAAATCGATTCGATCTTACCTGATGCGTAGCTAGCCCGCGTCTCCAGAGCCCTCTTTACCTCTGTGGTTCTACGCCGTTGCTGTGGGGAAGAGGTGACTTCAATTTTAGGGTTTGTCTTCTTTAGCAAGCTTCTTATAAACACAAGGACAAAAGTGTAAAAGACATGGGTATAGTAAGGTTAGAAATGTAAAAATGAAACACCAACCAATACAAATCTTGAGATGGGGATCTTCATCTCACCACCCCCCCTCCCCCCCCGCGAAGATGGTAATCTCATCCAATCTGCTGAACAGTTTCGGCTCCAATGAGATAAGCCGTTTTTTCATCTCAAACAAACTCCTCAACCGAACAATAAACAAGCCCACATATGAGGCCCAAATATTATGTATTCTTCCCAACCGAACGAACCCTTCCTTTATTAATTGACATAGGATATAGTGGATTGTCTGGTAAGAAGTAATTTATGAGATGTTAGGAAGACACTTGTAATGTTTGTTTATTCATGACTAGTAATTAAGGTTAACAAATTCAAAGGCCAAATAAGAATGGATTCAATTAGTTCAATTGGGGGATTTCGTAATTTTAGGCTTTATTCATGTTGAAATTCCATTCCTTGTTTGCTATTTATTATTTGTGTTTCTTGCTTTTAATTATTTTCCCTATAATATTTGGAATGTTTGAATAAAAAAAAATTACATTTGAATAGTACTTAGTAATTAAATAGCTTAGTTCCTCGTTGGAACGATACTTGATTAATCTTATTTCAATTGTTACGATATGGATACTCGCATATTAGTGGCTTTTGCACCAACAGTCCACCTTAGTGACATGTAGACAAACATCATGAACAAAGTAAGTACTAGAAAATATTCCAAGTTCTATAGCAAATATAGGCTTGGTAGGAAATAGAACACTATAGGGAATTTCACCATTAAAAGCAGATGAAAGCATGCGACTAATAAGAAAACAAGTTGTGGATACAACATTTGCTTAAAAGTGCTTAAGAACTTTCATTTAAAATAAAAAAGTTCGAACTGTCTCACAAAGATGTTCGTTCTTTCTTTCCACTGCACCATTTTGTGACGGTGTACAACCTAAGAGGATTGGTGAAGAATGTCATTCTTAACCACATAAGACTGGAAAGTTTCTGAAAAACATTCTTTAGTATTGTCATTTTGCAATGTGTGCACATAAACATGAAATCGAGCTTTTATCTCAGCTTGAAATGCACATAAATGTAAAAAACAATTCAAAGCGATTTTTCATAAAATATAACCAAGTGACATGAGAATAATCATCTACGAATGTGACAAAATACCTAAACCAATTTTGGATATAGTACGCACGGACCCAAACATCTGAAATGAACTAATTTAAAAGGAGAACTAGCCCGTTTAATAACTTTAGGCTTTAATGAAACACGATGGTGTTTGACAAATTGACAAGACTCACACTCTAATGTTGATACATTATGATATTGAGGACACATTTTTTTTAACAATGGTAAAGAGGGATGACCCAACCGGCAATGCGCCTCAAATGGAGTTACAACACCTGGACAGACCACCAATTTGGGCACTTTATTAACAATAATATAGAGACCTCCATATTCATATCATCTACCCGTATCTACCTCATTATGAGATCCTAAAACACACAATGATTAGGAAAAAAATAAGATACAATAATTTAGAGCAGTAGTAAGTTTTTACTCACATAAATCAAATTAAAAGACAGTATTGAGACTCAACATAGATGATAGAAAAAATGATGGGGTTAGGTGAACAGACCAAGACCCTAAAGCGCAAGAGTTTGGCCCAACTATTAAAGTGATGCTAGAAGATGATATATGTGACTCATAGGTATAAAAGAGATTAGGATTAGTTGTCAAATGAGGAGGAAATCAATTACCCATTTGGATGAGGAGGAAATAAGATATGTCTTGGGTATATCTAACATAGATATAATAGTGATAGGAATAGAATAAGCCTTTTCATGATTATTTATACTAAGAAAATTAGGCAAATTCATTAGCAGAGATGGGAATAGTTTTCTCCGATGAGATAATTGCAATATGTGCTAAATGAATCTTGTAAGATTGGTTTGGATGTCTATAGGTACGGATCATATACCCCAACTCACCGCTATCGTAGCATACTACGTTGCCCCCTTGCCTTGAACCACTATTATCAGGGGCATGGTTTGCCCCTTGAGCTCCTCTATTAACCTCGTTGTTTTATTATCGTCCAATAGTATTCTTACCTTTAAGGGTATTGCTAGGCTTAGATGATGGCATGTTTTCTGTACGAAGTGGTTTGCTAAAAATATCGTGTAAGGAGGTAATTTCAAAACTAGAGAGAACTTGAGATTTAGTAGTATTAAATACTGCAGAAAGTCTTGCCAGAAAGCTCATAATAGCCATTTGGTTTCTATGAGCTTGTCGAACTTTGACATCAGAATTAAATGGTAATAGGACATTCAATTCTTCATAAGTTTGTTCAAACTCCATGAAGTATGCTGTTAGAGACTTATCATTTTGCTCGACCCGATAAAATGTCTTGCACACTTTAAAAATACAAAAAAAAAATACACTTTTCTAGAATATAAGGTTAATTTAGAATACTCTATTAATTCTTTAACAAATTCACAATGATTAATTAGATTGTTTACCTCATTATCGATTGATTTCGATATTTGCAAGAATAATTAGGCATCATCTCTCATCCAAGCTTGTTTGGTATCATCTATTGGAGGACTTTTAGTGAGATGGTTGCCTTTGGCAATACTTCGAAAATAGACATGAACAGTCTTGTTCCAATCCAAATAATTGAATCCATTCAATTTGTGTTCGGTAATCCTTGTCACTACCAGAACAACATCAGTTATCATCATCTTACTATTTGTTGTACCCTCCATAATAGCACAAAGAACACTTCTTTTTTGTCGGTTGACTTGGCACTAACGGGGTGTTAACTAGGCTACAAAATAAGCTTTTGACTGGGCTATTGATTTGTACTGATTATTGAATGTTGATTACTGATTGTGTTGACTATTAATTTTTTTAAAAATAATAAATAAAATAGATCTGATTTTGAAAAACCCAAAGAAGAAATATATGTAGAATACGCCAAGTTGGATTAAAGCTCTATTTCTCTTTCTTTAAAACAATAAAATAAAACTCCAGTAAAATAAACTCTCTCATCTCCTTAAAAATTCAACCACCGGAATGAAAAGCTCTCTCTCACCTTACCAAATTTTGTAGCAAAATAGTAGGCAATAACAATGGAGAAAAGAAAGTCTCACCACAATTGAAATGAGAAACCAACAATGATTTCAACACTATGAAATCACGAAATTGGACCTACAACATGATAAGGCTGTCGGATGGGATAAGGCGATTCCGACAATGGCACCACAAAAAGTTCCAACAGCTCAGAACATATAGTCACTCTACAAGGGTGACCAGGCAAAAAAATACTCACTAAGGCAGAAAGTCACTCAAAAGGGTGACCGAGAAAGAAAAGCTCACCGGGCCTTTTTAAGCGATGTTTACCATGTAAATTTAGTAGAATAGAAAAGAAGACATAGAAGAAGCTTGATACTTTCATTCAACTTTTGGATATGAATACGTAGATGTATGCAGACGACATATTAACTCGTTCCCATATTTATACTAAATACGTACCTACCTTACTTACGTTCATTATACATCTTTATACCAATCTAATAGTTTGTAACAATCAAATTAGTAATTCTTTGGAACTAGTTCGATAGCCTAATTAGCTACTTTTTACTCACCAAGGTGTCTACCTGTGGTTTGGAAAGAAAATTTCCATGGAAGAATATGCTTCCAAATGTATATAGCACTATCAGACATTATTTTTTTTAGCAGGATGATCTCTTTCTCTCTCTCTCTCTCATCTCTTTACTCCACAAAAAATTCTTCCATACACCGGGTGTTTGGATCTTATCTGTGCACCCAAAGATACATATTAAACCAAATTTTAAATGTATTGTATAAAAAAAACATATCAAATATACAACTGGTCCATTAAGGAATTTTCCTTACTCTACATATAAACTCTACAAACTTCTAGATAAGTGATGTCAACAAATTATTGGACAAGAATAATTTTCTAATTATTGAGCGGGTCCTAGGATTTCATTTTAATACCAGCCTTGTTAGGATTACATGTGTGTGTATATATATATATATTATTTATTAATATATATAAATTTATATGATTTATACTTATAAACAAACGTATATATTACATAAACAATCATATAAAAAATATAAACATAATATTTTTGTATATTAAAATAATTATATGGCATTAATAAATAAGTTATGATTTCAAAATATGTCTGTTAGAATAGTTTATCTTAACTAGCTCCTAAAATCTAGCTACGTCGATTAGAAAGGGTTAATTGTGCCAACCCCCCCAATCTCTGGAGCCTTTAGCACTTTGCCCATTACTCATTGCAACTTAGTAGAACTACTCCCTTACTATTTTTAAAATTGCAAAGTTACCGCCTATTCTTATTTTTGGGGAATAAAACATGAATATTCTGTTAGAGATGCTTACATGTGCTCCTCATGTGACTTTAGGGAGGGCATTTTTGATCATTCAACATTTCTTTTAAAGAAATGTAAAATTCAAAGAAAATATGAAAGCAAAAAAGGAAGAAGATGAAGAGAGACTCAAAATCTGACATCCAAAGCCGCATAACCTCCAATCCAACGATCCCCCAACCTAATAAATTGCCTCTCCTCTCATCTCTACGACCAATAACTAACACTGTCATAAAGTTTCAAAAATCTATGCACAAGAATCGAACAAAAAGCCCTAATCCAAATTTGCTAGGAGGTTTCGTATCTAGAAACCATTTGCAAAAACATCCTATTCTATTGCTACAAATTGATTTCTTTTATACTCAAAGACGAGAGAAAATATAATGAAATTGATGAAAGCCTAATTATACATTTGAAGTATTTATACAAAAGCTTTCATCTGGTTTCTATTGTAATTTCTTGTGTCGTTGTGCTTAAGCTTCATCCTCACGTGTAAGCATATGCTCTTCAAGTGTCTTTTGAAAACAGAGTAGTTGAAATGGGCATGATGTATTTGATATTGAGGTGAAGATTAAGGAAAAACAAGGGATAGATGATTAAATGGATTTATTAAGGGCTAAGAGTTTTGACATCCTAATTTTTATACGTGAAATAGATATAGTAACTATAATAATTATAATATAAATCGATCATAATATATACATATACATGTAAAACCCATTATAATAGACACACATATTATATGCATAATCAAAATTTAGCCCTAAAATATATATTTGAAAAATACTATCAATAAATATAATAGTAGGATGTTTTATTTGTTCCATGTGTTAGGACATTTGTTTACATCATATATTAGATAAGACATAGTAAGATATGATATTATGCACATGTTCATTTTATAGGTTGTAGGAGACTTGTCATTTTCATCTTCAAAACACATCATAAGACACTTGTTCCTAGTATTTTAAGATAAGGTGATCTTTGATAAATGCATGACACTTGCTAGGACACTTAAGCATATCACTAGAAGGTTGGAAGGACACTTGTGCAGTTAGTAGGATAATTTCATCATAACACTTCATCTTTAGTGTAAGCGTATCTTTTGGGAATAGAGTGATCACAATAACTTAGTGTTGAAAAAAAAAATGGGACCTTGAGATTTGGGAAAGGGTAAAATTAGTGTTGAAAAGGGGATCTTGAGATTTGGTAAAAAATAGAAGCATATGTTTTTACCCTTTGAAATGAATAAGAGAAGTAGCATAAAGACTAAGATTACCCCTTCTTTATTTGAGGTTCATGATGTTTTACTTGTATCTATGCTTAAAAAGTAACATCTGGATCCCTCACAAGTATTGGATTATAAAACCCTTGACATTGATAAGAATTTGACCTATGTTGAGGAACCAATCAAGATTTTAGAATTCAAGGAACAAATTTTGAGAAACAAGACTATTCCACTAGTAAGGCCTCGTTTACTTTGCTGGCACTTTTAACTTTTGTTTATGGGCCCTTGACTTATCACTTGGTTTATGAAAGTTTAAAATGAAGTCAATTGTTGTTTACCTTGATTGTCAAACACCCGTTTGATGGTCCGAAAATACCAAAATTGTTTATTGTTGTAATTTTTTAAAACTTTAGAAAACTAGCTTTTTCTCATTTTGCCCCTTGAACAATACCGACTCTACTATCACAAAACAGAGCTTGGCCATGAAATTCAATTGCCCGTAAATCTCCCACCACTCTCATGGCAATTTGCTTCAGCAACTTTACAATTTCAATTATGTTCAACTACAACCCAAACCAAAATAAATAAAGTTAAAATCAAAAAGTGGGAAGATAGGGTTTTTTTGCAAATTTTTTTTTGAAAAAAAAAAACGAGCCCAAACAAAGGAAGGAGCAAAGCACCATCAGAAGTTAAAAGAAAAGATGAGAAGAAATTGGGGAAGAGAACTGACCTCTTTTGATGGGAGATAGAAGACCCACTTGATGTGCCCAACAAGTTGCAGAGACCGAAGAAAACCCAGTGAATGAAGAAATGGATTTCTTAATGGCATTAAACGTAAATTAGATGAACTTATGGCCTATTTAGTCTTTTCGCACGTGAAGTCAATTGGGAGGTTTATTTAAACTCTACAAATTGGAGGGTCAATTTAAACAACTATAAACCCGCCGAAACATGAATTTTGCCATTTAATGCGGGCCCGCCCCCAATTAAAGTAAACAAAGGAAAAAGGTAGAAAACCACCGTTAACGTGTCTAAGCTGTTGAAGTAAACGGGGCCTAAGAGTTTTATGGAAGTACCATGGCCTTGAAAAAACAACTTGGGAAAGACAAGAAGAGATGATGGAGAAATATTTTTACTTATTACATGGATTGATCATGTAAATAGTTACTAATTAATATTAATTGGATCATTTTTGTGCCATCTTGGTTTTTATATACACAAACTAGGTATAATACTATGTTTATAAAACAAAAATCGGCTCTTAGAGTATTTACACATAAAAAACCGGATTATATAATATATCTATACAAAAACCAAAAATATATTTATACACATAAAATTTGAAATATGTGTGTAATATATTTATATATAATCAAAATTTATATATATATTCGAAATTATATAATAATAGTAGGTTTGTTTTAATTGTGACATATGTAAGGACACTTGTTTCTATTATATGGTGGATAAGATTTAGGGCACATATCATTTTCATTACAAGATATGATATGGTACGCTTGTTCATCTTATAAGTGGTAGGGAACATGTCATTTTCATTATCAAGAAATGTCATGGGATACTTGTTCTTATGAAATTTAAGATAAGATAAAGGATCTTGATCTTTTAAAAATTGCAAGACACTTGTTCTTGTTATCTTCAAAGTAAGAACACGTGTATTGACCATCTTGAAGTAGGGTAACACTTATGTATATTACTAGAAATATAGGGTAACACTTGTGCACTTACTAGAATTATTTCATCATAACATTTTGCCACAACATTTGATCTTGAAAACAACTAAAGATTTGCTAATAAAATAATGCCTATTTCTTGGACGAACTTCTATAAATAGGGGGCCTTCTCCACATCGAGAAACCACAACACACACAACACTTTAGTAAGCTAAATTAGAGAGAAAGAGAGCATAGTTAAGCTAAGAGCGGCTAAATTACCAACTTGGTCCCACTGGAATGCAATTTTTTCAATTTAGTCCCGTGGATTGTGCCCTAACCAAATTAGTCCCAAAAATTTGAAAATTTAACGAGTTACGCCCCCTGTTACTACTTGTCTTTAGCTGGATGGACGAGAGTGCGATGTGACTGTTAAAAAACCGCATTCCAGTGGGACCAAATTGGTAATATATGTTGTACACGTATAAAATATATCATAAATTTAAAAAAAAAGTAGTTTTTAATGATTAAATATAAATTTATTTATTTTTAGACAAATATATCAATATAAAAATAAGTATTTTTTTAACTATTAAATATAAATTTATTTACTTTTTCTTGGTTTCCTTGTTTCATATATATTTTATAGACATACATTATATATATATATGTTATAATTTTAAATAATTAAATTTTTTTACTTATGAAATATAAATTTTAACCGTTTTACACAAATATATACAAATATTATAAATAAGTATTTTCGAGTTTTTTCTACAAATATATAAAGTAATTAAAATATAAATTTATATTATACACAAATACATACATCTATATTTTACAAATACACATTTTAAAATTAATTCTCAATTCAAAGATAATGTAGAATGGTAAAGAAATTAATAAAAACTTAGGAAAGGGCAGAAGAAAGGAAAAAAAAATTAGGAAAAAGAAAGTTGGGAACTCATCATTCATCTTCATGCCCTACCATTGAATTTCAATTTCTCGATCAGTTTCTCTTACCATAAATCTCCACTCCACGCCCCTTTCAACATCTCCAATTTTTCTTCCTCCTCTACATTACAACATAAGAATCTCTACACATACTCAATTTCTTGCTGGTTTCTGGGTGGATTTAGTGGGAGCCCGCTGATTTTGGTTGAATCCATCATGGATTGGCGTGATTTATGGCCGATACACCATTGGGTTTTAAATTTATGATACTTTTGGTCGAATCCATCTCGGATCTGCACTTTTTTTTTAAATTTATGATATTTTTATACGTGTATAATATATATTACCAAAACGGCAAAAATACTTATTTATAATTTTTGTATGTATTTGTGTAAAACGGTTAAAATTTATATTTCATAAATAAAAAAATTTAATTATTTAAAATTATAACATATATATATGTGTATGTATAATGTATGTCTATAAAATATATATGAAATAAGGAAACCAAGAAAAAAAATTGTAAATAAATTTATATTTAATAGTTAAAAAATACTTATTTTTTATATTTATATATTTGTCTAAAACTAAATAAATTTATATTCAATCATTAAAAACTATTTTTTTTAATTTATGATATTTTTATACGTGTACAATATATATTACCAACTTGGTCCCACTGGAATGCGATTTTTTAACAGCCACGTCACACTTCCGTCCATCCAGCTAACGACAAGTATTAACTGGGGCATAACTCTTCAAATTTTTGGGACTGATTTGGTTAGGGCACAGAACACCGGACTAAATTAAAAAACTGCATTCCAGTAGGACCAAGTTGGTAATTTAGCCGGAAGGAGCCCTACTTGACTTCATAAGTCTTAGTTCTTGCTCATATAGTCATGTTTTGAGCTTCTAAGCATGTTTGATTATGTTTTAGCATGAGAAGTAGTATTATGCTACATGTTACATGTGCTAGATTTCTATGTAGTATTCTTGTTTAGATGTAGAATTGAACATTAACCTAGTAAAATGCATATAGTAACAATGCATGTCCGTAGTTATATTGATATAAAATCATGTTCTTAGTTTTTTTTTTGTTTGTTTGATGATTAAAATCATGTTCTTAGTTGAATACATGCGTCTTGAATATATTTGATATCAAAGCATGTTCTTTGTGTTGCAATGTGTATTACTTGAATCTTATTGCACATGAATGGGCCCTAATGTGTTTAGGAGTAGGTGGGGCTGAGTTCGACTGGGTGACAATGGGCTTGCCGGTCTTAAAGGTTCTCTATATCCATGGTCCTAATCCCTCTGTACAATGGACGGAGTGTTTCAGCTGTGAAGTGGGTTGTAGAATGAGGCATATACTCGAGATATGGCCGACGTGGTGAATAAGGTGGGAATGTTGATATTAATGATTATGTGGGAGATATAAGGCGACTATTGTGGTAAGATAGATAAAATTGTGATTTATATATTTTATGTGATTATATGAGTATGTGCACTTGAGCCACACGCACGTGTACAAACATCTTATGTAGCTATGTAGAGTCTTCTATTCAGTTGTCGTGCTGATACCTCTTACACACAGTTATAGCTGAAGAGGACGTGCAATCCAAAGAAGAGCAACTTGTGGTTTGGAAGTTACAAGTTGTGCACAAAGGACCTGAGAGATTTATTGTAATAGTTGCATTGTATCTAGATGACAATAGTTATTTTTGGAACATTTGTTATCGTAACAGTGTTTATTTTGACTCATTTATGTATGTGAATAAATCTTTTATTGGAGCAGAACTACGGGGCGCATACGCTCACTCCAATAGTTCTCCGATCTCCCATCCTACAGGTGCAATCGTAGCGTCTCAAGGTGAGTCTTAGCTATTAGATTCGGGTGCAACTATCTACATCATTGGTAGTAAGTCACATTTTTCCTCATTATCTCTATTACAATCTATGAATCATGTTTTTTTAGCAGACCCCTCTTACTTTCATCTCTCAGGTTTGGTTATTGTTACACCCAACAAAGTTGTTACTTTGAATAATGTCCATTTGGCTCCTCATTTTCCTATTAGCCTATTATCTATTAGTTATCTCACTAAATCTCAAATAACCTCATTTGGGTACTATTACACCCAATAATTTTTTTCTGTTCCTATTGTGTTTTTCAAGATCTACACACAAGGAAGATGATTGGTCGCATTCGTGAGAGTGGTGGCCTTTACTACTTAGATATCACAATATACCTATAGATACTCGAGCCCTCTTTACTTCCGTTACAATCTTTCAGTGGCATTGTCGGTTGGGTCACCCGTATTTGTCTACATTCAAACATATTTTACCCATTGAGTCTTCTATCACTAGTCTAAATTATGTGTTGTGTGAGTTAGGAAAGCATCATCATACTTCCTTTCTACCCTATGTCAAAAAGTATTGTTCTTTTCCTTTCGAATTAGTCTATTATGATGTTTGGAGTCCTTTTCAGGTCACGCCTGTTAGTGGTTTTGGTATTTTATTTATTTTGTCGATGATTACTTTAGAATTACGTGGACCTAATTGTTTAAAGATAGGTTTCGAGTCCCTATTGCAATCAAATCTTTTTATAATGAAACAAAAACTCAGTTTTTGATAACGTGTCATTTTTACTAAGTTTTAGGCCATATTTGCACTTATTTTGATTAAATTTGAGTTTAAATTGGTTAGAATTTCACCAAATTATTTTCTTACTTGTCATGGTAAAAATTGACGAAAAGTAACTAAAAAAAAGCCTAAAGATAGTAAAAAGTGCAAATGAATGTCATACAAGAAAGCTGAGAGGCTAAACATGAAAACAATCATGTTCATAGCATAAGGCGTGATGATGCCTTATGGCCAAAGTTTCCTAGTGGGAATAGAAGGCAAAAATCTACTTATAGCAAGAGTTCTGCTTGGAAACAAACTCACTTCTTGTGTACGATTTTTTAGGTTTTCAAAAGAATTTTTCTAGTCCTGTTAGGAATTAAATTGAGGGTTAGGATATTATACATACATGTTCTAAAACCTTGTCTTGATACCGTCAACCTTTTATTCTAGTTTTAGTTATTATTTTTACTTTGAAATTTCTAGCTTTTATATTTTTATTTGAAGTTATATTCATGGCCATGCGTGGCTAAACTGCTACCTTCAATTAAGGAGTAATTCAAATCAACGTTTTGTTAAACGATTGTGAGATCTAACCGGTTTGCTCATCTTTTACCTTAATGCAATATTTGTGTATTTTTCTGTGCTCTTTTGGAAAAACCCGATCCTTAATGCTATTTTATTATTTGTTCAATGTGGCCAGTTATTCATTGATAAAATTGCATATATCTAGTTGATAAGATTAAATCCGTAATTGTTTAAGTAAACCAACACAAGTGGAAAGTGGTATACCTGGGTTAAAACTTTTTTATTATACTATGAAAAATACACAATCTAGTTTTAAATAATCACGTTTGTATGTTTGTTGGCTAGAATTAGGTCTTTCTAATTCATAAAGTTGTTAGGTTGGACGAGTTCTCTCAAGGCTATAACCAATCTATTGCATTAATTAAAAGGTTATCTTTGAATCGACAATCAATCCATGAAAACGTTGTGCAAAGAATTACTATTGACTAAGTTTTCATTCATATAGATTTGTTTTCAATTTATTCCTTGCTTTTATTTTAATTTGTCAACTTTTTATTTAAAATCCCCTTTTTACTTTCTCTTTAACGCTTGGTTATTTTAGAAATTAATTAATAAGTTATTCCCTGTGAGATCAACCATGCTCACCTTATTTACAGTTTTATTTGTATTTACGAGTAGCAGGATTTATTTTTGGTGGATTTGACACCCATCAATTTCGGCTAATATTCACATTCTTCGTACTCATAACGTCCAGGGGTTTGTCCGAAAGTAGGTATCTACATTTTATGATCATGGAATGATAAACCAAACTACTTGTTCTCATACATCTCATCAGAATGGTGTGGTTGAGCGCAAACATCGACGCTTACTAGATATTGCGCACACCATTTTAACTCAAATTAACTTTTCCAAAACCTTTTGGGGGATGTTGTTCTTACTGCCTGTTATATTATATAATAGAATGTTGTTCTTCGTGGGGATATTCCATATTCATTTTTTTTACCTATATCAGCAATTTTTTTACTGTAACTCCTCAGGCTTTTGGGTGTGTCTGCTTTGTTCATATTTCTTCACATGGTTTTGACAAACTATCACCCCGATCAGTTAAATACATTTTCCTTGGGTACTCTCATACAAAAAAGGGGTATCGGTGTTATGATCCAATCCCTTGTTGGTCTTTTTTTTTTTTCCTTTAGGTGTTAACTTCTTTGAATCCACACCCTACTATTCCACTAGTGATACATCCTTTCATTCTATTATTTTACCAGTTCCTTCAAGTCTATCTCCTGATAGTCCTCCTTCCGGTAGTCATCCCCCACTACAAGTGTATTCCCAACAATGCCCACATCAGTCCACTATGTCTTAGGCTATTACTGATCCACCTTTCTCTACTGTAGATCGATCCTCTTCCATACCATCTCCCTCTGACTCAAATCTACCTATTGTATTGCGCAAATGTCAATGTTTATGTACTACACTTCCTTTAATCAATTCCATTTCTTTTTATAACATTAATCATTTGTATCGTAATTTTGCTATTTCTCTTTCTATAGAATCTGTTCCCTCTACTCACCTTGAGGCGTTGCAAAACCTTAGGTGGAAATAGGCAATGGACAAGGAAATGTCCACCCTTATTTCTCGAGGAACTTGGGAACTTGTCAGTCCACTATCTAATGCTGACATTGCTGCGTGTTGATGGGTTTTCACCATCAAGTACTGTGCTGATGACACCATTGATCATTGTAAAGCCCGACTAGTTGCTAAAGGATTCACTCAAACTTATAGAGTTGACTACCTTGAAATATTTTCCCCAATTGCTTCTCTCAACTCCATCCAAGTGTTGTGCTTTTTGACTATTAATTAAGACTTGCCTATGTATCAAATGGATGTAAAATATGCCTTTCTTTATATGAAGACTTGCATGAGGCTGCGTTCATAGAACAACTTTGGTAATACTATTATTTATAAATAATTAATAATATGGTAATACTATTATTTTTTTAAATTTATAATTTTTTGATAATATAAATTTTCTTAAAAAATTAATTTTTAAAAATTTTCTTTTTAAATAAGATATAAACCAAGTATAGCGGGTCTATTAAGTTTCCGAGTTGTTAAAAAACCTGAACGGCGGGTCTTGGGTTTGACCAACCCAGCCGTGGCCATCTCGATTGGCTCAAAACTGATACATTCCCAACTCGAGCTCGAACTTTGGTTGAGCCAACTTGTTAAGCTTGCGATCAAAATCGGTTCATTTGCATCTCTATTGCTGAATCATACCAAATATTTGACGATAACTTATTGCCTTGTCAACCACATCAACATAAATCAGTCGAAAATGAAATTGAATAATGATTAAATGATTGTTTGGTTAATACATAAAGAAAGAAGTATTAGCTACCATTATTACAAAGCAATGTATATGGGAAGACAACACATGCGATTGTTAAATATATTGTAAATCCACATGTAATAGAATTTTTTTATTTATATTAATTTTTCCAAAAAATTATGCCCGCATTTTTTAGTTCACTTTGTGTTAATAAATACTATTTTTGATTAATATTAAATGTTGGTGTGGCATCTTTACTTAATTAGTTGTCCTTGTAAAAATATTTTTTAACTACGCCGTTATAGGATAAGATATAACATTATTAGAAATTTTGAAGCCGAGGGATTTAGAAAGAGGTAATTGATCTTCACTTTCATAAGATGATGTCATTTGATAATGTTCAACTTTAATGATGAAAACCCAATTCACAAGATATTTTCTATTGACCACATGCATGTAGGACAAGATTTGCAACTCAATTCAATGTTGGACAAACTTGATATTATCAAAAATTAACGAATCAAAAAATCTCAACTGAAAAAAATAACGTTTAATTCCCATAAACTACATCTAATAATATTCAAATGTGTTATCAAACTCGTACCACAATAGCTTACGAAATTCAACATTCTATGTTTGTTTATAGATTTTGGCATCAACAGTACTTTTACATGTATTTTTTTCCCATCTTATTAATCAAAATATACATACATGTGTATATGAATAGTCATGTAAATTTATGCATAACTCCGAAAATATTGAAAATTAAGAAACCAAAGCACTACGCGAACGTGTGGGTTAATCGGAATTTGGTGGGCGGAGCCTGAGTGAGCACCAACGGGTCTTCTAGCTGTCTACACGTGTCTATACACATCTCTATCTCTCGCTCCCCCCCCTCCCCATGATATATACATAATAATCTAATTTACACACACACACACACGTTCGTGTTCTTGTAGGGGACAAGAATAGAAAAGGTGGTGTTAAAAGTCTGGGGAAAGGCGAAAAGAAAGTAACTGATAGAAGAAGCTTCTTCGCGGAATCGAGAATCGCCGGGAGGGCAACGGGCGAACAGTAGTGCCGAATTCCGGCGATCTTTGCGGCGGGTTTTATCTGAATGGACTGCTCCATCTGCTTTCACGACGGCAACATCACCGACTTGATAAACAGTCGCACAATCCACACCAATCATGTCCGTCTATATTCTTCTTCCATGAGCTTAATTCCTTGCATTTGTAATTTTTTTATGTATTGATTGATTGGTCTACGTCGATCATCGACTTTTCTCAGAATCTTTTGTTCATTTCCGGCGTGGTGTGGTTTTGTGCATTATGCGGTTGGTTGTGTTTTAGGAAATTCTAGTCACTGTTGTGAGTTTTGATTGATTGGCGATTCAATTTTGTTTCTTTTCCTGGTTAAGGGTGGTTTTGACATGGAGGCGTTGGGGGGGGGGGGTGGGGGT
The DNA here is from genome assembly GCA_026212405.1 of Petrea volubilis. Lineage (NCBI taxonomy): Eukaryota > Viridiplantae > Streptophyta > Magnoliopsida > Lamiales > Verbenaceae > Petrea > Petrea volubilis. Next base: position 55,316 of record JAOWBU010000070.1, read on the forward strand.
GGGGGGTGGGGGCGGACGTCTCTCTGATAATGCCTGCTGTGCTTATACCAGCATAAGGTGAACTTCTCTGTGGGACAGTTATGACGCCTTCATATCCTGCTTCAGTATTATTGGGCTGGTATCTATTGCGTTTAAATTTTCGTCCTTCCATTCTCAGGATTTTAATCATGCCGCGCAAATGCACTCCTCACTTGTGCGAAGGCTCTCTCTGGAAAGAGAATTAGAGGTAACATATATTTATTATCCTTGGACAATTTTATGAAATGATTTTTAGCGCATTGATTTGGAGAAAGAAGAGGGTTGGTATATGTGAACCTCAAATATATTGTTTCTAATTGTCATTCTTATTTGGTCCTATTCGGTCCTTTTGTCTTTGACTGGTTAATGACTTGCCACCATCGAAGCTTATCTTAAAATTTCTGGGGGAGCCTACATTTTCTTTGAGATGCAAATGTTGCTTTGAAAGGATAAGAAACTAGCTCAAACTTTCTCTTACAATCAAGCCAAATAGCATTATTTGTGGCTTCATGTGATTTAGTTCGTGAAAGAGTTTATAAAAATAAAATAGAAAACTTAATGTCATATTCCATATACATCATGGTATCAAATAGATACTTTTAAGATTCTCACCTGTGAGTTGTATCTTCTAATACAGTATATACCTGATTATGATGACTGTTTTACAGCTGTGCCTTAGATTTCAATTGCATTGTAAATCTATAGGTTCCTGTAGAAGATCATACTTATTGTTTTGGTAGGTAAACTTTTCTATTTATTTAAGGGAATGCTGTATAGTTTCTGTAAACTACTGGACTTTCAATTTGAAAGGTTTGGGTGCTGATACTGGATCTGTATTGGCTACTACAGCTGTGTGCTTATGTAAAGTTATTCTGTAGCTGCTTCATAGTTGGAGTAGTTTCATCTCTATGATATGTGGCATGTGGTCTAAGTGACGATTTGTGCAAAGCACTAACTGGAAGGTCTTGCTTTCGTTTGCTTCTGATTTGACAGGGGCACCGTGGATGTGTAAATGCTATCGCTTGGAATTCAGAAGGCTCACTTTTGATATCAGGATCTGATGATACACGAGTATGATTTCTACCATATAAGTGTATTAATGATGAGCTTAACTTAGATATTGTCCGGATTTGTGAGGCCATCCAATGGTTGCTTAGCCTAGTATTGAGTTTTTTGAAGTTCTTCTTGAATGAGGAACATGTTTGAAAAGAAATAAGAACGGCAACAGGAAAAGGCATAAAGGAAGAGGATGCACTACAACTACTGATAGTTTAAATTTTAACCTGCTCATTCAAAACTCAAAATATTACATAATTGTTGACAAGATGAAAAACTGGAGCGCCCAAGTGTTTTGGGTAGAGCTACAAGCCATCTCTGGAGGCGAAGGTCCCAGCAGTGAGAAAAGGGCTCTGTATTGAGATCTTAACCTGAAAGGATCGTAAAACAGAATCCCATTACAGAAGGACTGGCTCTTGAAACTGCATGAGTAAATAAACAAACAACCCTAGTACAGCTCATCCATTTTTCAATAGCATATGATAATTGGAAAAGTCTTTCTGTTCTGCTGAAAGCTTTTCGTTCTGCAGAACCTTCTAGACTATGAAAAGATTTTGTTTTGGCCCAAAATGTGTCTTTAACCTCTTCGTGTTTATAACTATGGAATTAGTTGATCAATTTAACGTGTATTACACTATGTATTTTTGGTTAGTTGTAATACATCTTTTTTGGAACCAAAGCCGAAGGATGCTCCACATTTGGTTATATTTGAATTATTTGAAGGCATTGGTGAGGAACGAATGGGTATTTGCTCTACATAATCAATATGAGCTGATATGAACTTCTAAGTTGAATTGATAGAGATGATTGTGTTTTAGAGCTTCTTTTTGTAGTTTAATATCAGAACGAGGGATTATGTTGTGCTGGAGGAATCTGTAGCTTCTGCTTCTATATATGCTGGACAAGATAATGAGGAATTGATTGCTTCATCTTTGTAGCTGTATCGGAACTCTATCAATCTATACTTTCTTCATTTGGGGGGAACTCAAGATTGGACCTGTCAGTCCGGTATAGGCACGGTCTAGAAAACCAGAACACACAATGCTTTGGATAATGGCTTAAAGTTCTTGAGGCTCCTGATTTTAATGGACCTGGTGATATATGTCGTCTTCATTGGCTTCATGACATATAGAGATTCTTTTAGATGGTGTGCAGTTTCTGATTTTGATGGAGATGGTGATCTAGGTCTTTGTCATTAGCTTTATGGTAATGAAGAACTTATTTCTTTGTTTGGCTGCCGATGTGAACTTTATGAATTGATAATTAGGAGCATCTGAAGATTGGACCTACTTCTGGACACATAGTCACAAGTTTGAAAACCAAGATCAATGATCAGTTGATTTGGTTAGTGGCTTAAGCCTGAAATTTCTGTTTAATGGAAATGGCGTTCTAGGTCTTTTTCATCTGTTTGACGTGCAGGATTCTTCTTCATGCAAGATTAATTTTCACAACTGTAAACCTCCATATCTTTTTTTTTTACGCCTTATAGTGTTGCCCTAGTGTTGGGGCATGAACATTTCCTTATGAAACTCTAGTAGTGGCTGTAACCTCTCCTACAGGTATTGGGATAACTAGTCGTCTTGATGCTGTTAAGGTATCAGATCTTTTACCAAATGGCAGATCCTTGTGGAACCTGCTGATACGAGTCTCGGGCTGCTGTTAGGATATCATTTCTGGGTCATCGGTTAGTGCATCTTCCGTATAAGGTCCGTGACCTTATCTAGGTATTGGAACCATTATTTGCAAACTTAGCAGCAATCGAAAGGCTTTGGGGTCATTTCATCTCTAGTCCGTGGGTAGCCTATATTAATGTGGGCCCTATCTTCTTTTTCTTCATGTGTTGAAAATTATTTGAGTCAAGGCACCACAGTCAGCAAGAAGCTCTATGGTGTGAGTCGTTCATGTGTCAGAAAACTTATGCTGAGCAAGAAGCTTCACATTTTTTGTAGTATAGCCGGATGTGCATGTTGTCAGTTTGCTGTTCAGTTTTTTACACCAAAATTATCTGAACAAAGGATAAAATAACTTCGACTCGTTTAGTTTTGTTTCATCATTTGTTTAAGAAGACGTACATTGGATAAAAAGAAATTTAACTATGGGCAGATTAGGTGCCAAATTTAAAGGGCTCCAATCCAGATATGTCTGAGATCTGGTTCCTCAGTTGACTTGGGATTCTCTTCCTTCCTCAGGGAGACCCATGCAAATTTATCCCATGTCCTAATGGAAACATATGCATATTTAATAAATGCGGTCCATATTTTTTTCTCCGCCTGAATAGGACCTTTGGTTTCTCTTTATGTTGTTCCTTGGTGCATCATCAAACCTCTGGGAGTTTTAGGTGTTGAATAATCATAGGTTTCTGTAGTAGTTATTCCCTGGTGTGAGAAAGATGCTGTTATTGATTAGAGTGAGAGCTGAAAGCAAAGTATGATCTGGACGCGGCCACCGATTCTGCTGCACAAAGGTATGAACCTTCCACCTCACTTAGCCTACCCAACCAGAATATGTAAAAAAAACAAAACAAAAAACTGTGGAATAGAAAGGACAAATAGGGCAGAATCTTTTGACATGAGAACTCCAATTTCAATCTTACAAATTCTTAGTAACATGATGTATCAAAAGCCAAGAAAATTGAGCTGATTAAAACTAAAACTACACTAGTGAACTTGACACAAATTTAGTGAGTTGTTTGATCCAATTAATTGGAAATTTAGCTTGCTTCTGTGTAGCAATAGCAGAAAAAGGAAATCAAATTAGAGAAAATTATGTCTAAATTGATGGTTCATCTTAACTGAAGAAAAACAAGTACTATATCTTGAATCATGGCCAAATGGCTAGATAAATTGATTGGCAATATTAACGTATTGATCCTAATTCTTGTTGGTTGAGAAAAACTTGTATTTGGTACCTGGTAATTGATGTGCTATACAAGCTTTCAAGTAGAGATAGGGTTCAAGGTGTTGGAGATCATCTTCTTGATTTGTGGAGTATAATATTTCTACTTCACAAGAAAGCTCTGGAAACCATTTTAAGAGGAACTAATGACTTTGTCAACTAAAATATCATCAGTGCAGTGTGGTATCTTGCACTACTCTTGAACTTATACTTGCCAAGTATGGAAGTTCAGAGGTGCCGTTGTGAAGGGATAAGTCCACCCCCACGGAAATATGAATGTATAACTATGTCTTCTTGTAGTTAAACTGGAAACATTTATGACTTCATTTTACATTTGGGGTGAGAAGCCTTTCGGTGTCTAATGTTTTCAGTGGGGGCTTGGGACAAAGATGATGGCTTATGAGAACCCTAACACAGTCTTTGATGAAGTTGTGCACTAGAAAAGGTTCAGATGTATACTAGAAGAATGATTAGACTAATTGAGAAGAACAGGAATCTTTAAAGAGAAGATATGATCAAGGGGTTGGCTAGGCGAAGATTGATTTCATGACACGAGTTTAATGTATTCACATGATTGGGAAGACAAGAGAATTCTTTCTAGTGAGAAAAAGATTTACACCCATCCTTAGCTGATACATTTTAGAAGATTGATTTGCATGCTAACTTATTTAGGACTTTACAGATGGTTAAGTTAATATTGTTTTACCTAAAGTCCGCTTGAAGTCATGTTGTTAACCAAAGACTTGAAGAAAAGTTGGATCAAGTTGTTCACACTTCAATCTAGGTCCCCCTGTGTTCAAAAGAATGAAAAGGTGATTCTGGGCATAGATAATAGTAGGAAAATGGCACTTTCTACCTCATAAGGAGGAGAGTGAGATTGAAGCTTTAACCTGTCAATTATTTCATCAACTATGACATCCCTGGAGTTGCCTTCATCAATTACAAGTTTGTGGATTCCATCACCAACCTTAACAAACTAATGCTTCCATGCCTTGGAGTCTGCATGTTGCAATGCCTTGCATAACATTAAGGGCTCAACTTATTCCTTAGTTTTGTACTTGATGACTCATTGAAGTTGATATAACGAATTCACTATCCAGCCAAGGTATTCACTTGAGACATCACCAGTCTCTTCTTTGCGGTCGAAGCATGGACCAGGGAGTGCAATGAGGCGTAATCGGGCACATAGGATCTGCCACATTTGATGTACCCTTAGTAACTATATCTATCTAGTGGATGTGGGCCTTGGTTTAACACTTCGTCTTAATTGAGGGGTGGATCTTTCAGAAATAGTCTTTGTAGGGCCATACCATCCCAGGAGTGAGGACTAACATTGGGGAATGTATCTTGCAATGGAGGCTAAAGCTATTAGTGCATCAAGACTTAGTTGTGACCACTTCAATTGTAGAAACTTCCACAATCTTGATTTTGTTAACTTTGGAATTTGTTCGCATCTAGTACTTAATGGTAGGCATTGTGCCAAGACTCTAGCGAGTGCATTAGAACCTCAACTTGAAGTTTACTTCCTAATCCAAACGGCCTTCCATCAGTCTGACTCTTCAAGCATGTCAACATATGTCGCAACTTCTGAGATGTAGAGTTATATCCCATTGGTTCATTTCCTTGTGATCCACAAGCATCGTGGATGGGATGATATTTTGTTCCAAAGACAACGTTTCTTTCCTCCCACTGAGGATTAGATTAAGGACTACTGATTAGTTCTTTTCGAAATGTTTGTCAAAGGAACTTGCTGAGTCACAAGTTATGTTGTGGTAACATGGACTCATCACTATTTGATTATTCGTACTTTCTGATAAAAATTAGAACAGCTATTCCTTACATGCTTAGGCAATCTGCAGGAGAATGTTAGAATGTGAAACTGTTCCAAACTGGCCCTATTTTCACTTCTACTTTTCTATTTTTAGCTTTAAAAAAATATTCATCTTATGATAGATATTCTATATATGTAGATTAGCAGTATCTGGGTGATATACTTTTCTGCACATGTACCTGAACATAAGCAAATGTGTCAACTAAACAATTACTTTGATGAGCTGCATTTCTAATTGCAAGAGATGCTGTTGATTTGTTTTTTTCTTGCGTGTCTAGGCAGCTATAGTTTGAAGTTGACTTATTACAAATGCTATTGTTGACCTATTTACTTTGTGCTCTTTTCTTTTCTTCTTTCCTTTTTCCCCCCAGCTGTAGTTTTCTCTTTTTTTATTTGTTCCATTTGCAAAAGTTTTCACTCACACCTTGTTTATTGATATTGTCACCTAGTTGAGAAATGTCGGGTTTCACTGCAGCTTAATATTTGGTCCTATTCAAGCCGAAAACTTATCCACTCCATCGAGACTGGCCATTCTGCTAACATTTTCTGCACAAAATTTATTCCTGAAACTTCAGATGAATTAGTTGTTTCTGGGGCAGGGGATGCTGAGGTAATGTCTTCATATCGTACTTGACACTTATATGTGGCCCTGCACTTAAATGCTGTCATTTTTATTTCATTTAGTGGAGGTAATGATTGTGCGTTGCAGGTCCGCCTGTTCAATATATCCCGCTTAAGGAGGAATGGATTGGAGGAGAGTGGTATCAGCCCATCCGCTATTTTTCAGTGTCATACAAGGAGGGTTAAAAAATTAGCTGTAAGCTCCTCTTTTGACTCCTAAAGTCATTATATGTCGACATTGAGGCTGCGGCTGATTAATTTATGTTTCTGGATCTAGGTGGAGGTTGGAAACCCTAATGTGGTGTGGAGTGCCAGTGAAGATGGGACACTGCGGCAGCATGACTTTCGTGAGGGTGTTTCTTGCCCGCCTGCTGGGTCGTCTCGTCAAGAATGTCGTAATATCCTTGTCAGTTCCGAGTTCCCCAAAATTGATTTATTTCCCTTCTTTCTATTTCTTCTTCCTACATCATTCATGTGCCCACTTCTTGAGCAACTAAAGCAAAGGAATTGGGAATGTGTATCTCCATATGTTGAATTAAGCATGGCTGGATTCTTTTCATTCTGTGTTGTTTTGAGTGATACAAAACTGAAACCTAGGATAGCAGTGCCTCCAATAATTGTTTTTTTTTTTCCCCCCCTTTCCTCTGAGCATCCCTGTTAATCTTATCAAAGATTAGTACACTGCTACTAAATAGTAACACGAAACATTGAAGCCAATGCTGAAGCCAATGCTATTGTTGTCATCAAATATATGGATAATTGGTAATCAGGGCTGCCACCTATGTAATTGCCAGTCAGCCACTCTCTTTTGTGTGCAACCAAGGGTAGTAATATCTTAACCACCATTACGAATTAATAACACAAACTTCGTATTTAATACGACTGTACAAAAAGTTCATATCAAATAAGAGCACGCCACTACAAATTAATCAGACAAACTAATTTGCTAGATAAGGTCTGACTGCTTATAGGCCCCATATTGAGCTTGTTATCTGTTAGTGTGAATCTGTCCTCTCTGTTTCTTAGACTTACAGTCTCAAACTTGTGTCAAGCAAATGAGCATTTTCCAGTTGTTATAAGTAGTACTAATTCCCATGAAGTCAATTGGCCTTGTTGCGGGTTTTTGTTTTTGTTTTTGTTTTTTCTTTTTTGGGTTTTTTTTTGTGGGGGGGGGGGGGGGGGGGGGGTGGGGGTTCTAGGCTGCGGAGATAGAGAGATTGCTGAGATCACCATGAGTGAGGTATAAGGGACACTTCACTCATTGGAAGGGCTTAATCCAAGTTGGCATTGACACATATAGTCCTCATCCTATTTTACCAATTTCTATATAGTCGAGTCGGATGCACCCATTTTAATGGTATAATAGTTCACTATGCTACTTAGCATGGAGGTTGCAACCCCTTCTCCTCACTCACACAAAAAGCAATTTGCATGCAACTATAAACTATTGTCAGTCACTTTTCGATCTGTAATCTTAGTAAATTAATGAATCTGCATTGCTTAACTGTTTCACTAAAAATGGGAACCATGTATTGCTTGATTGCAGCTTGATTTGCGTTGTGGATCTAAGAAATCATTAGCTGATCCTCCTAAGCAGTCCCTTGCTCTGAAATCTTGTGATATCAGTTCTACTAGGCCTCATCTACTCCTTGTTGGTGGCAGGTACCTTATAGTTAATTCAGTTGTATTCCTATTATTAATGGTGTATCCACTGATCACTATGCATAATGCTTGCAGTGATACATTTGCACGTTTGTATGATAGACGAATGCTGCCGCCACTATCTTCTAGTCAGAAAAAGTTGCCACCACCTCCCTGTGTGAACTACTTCTGCCCAATGCACCTCTCTGACCTTGTTAGTCCTGATACATTTGCTAATTGAACATTCTATTTGATATACTGTCTCCCGTCTTTTCATTTGTCTAAATGGTTTATTATTTCTGCTTCTTATGTTGTGATTAACCCTTTCGTCCTCTAATATGTCAAATATTGACTTCAAGTGCTCTGTGAAACTCTTTATGAGATGTTGACCCAGAATTCTATGATAAAGCATGTGTCAAGAGGAAAGATTGAAAACTAAATTCAATCTTTCCTCTTTCTTCTTCTCCTCCTCCTCCTCTCTCTCTCTCTCTCTTTTTTTCTTGTGTTTTGGGGGAGGGGACAAGATAAATAATATTTATACAGGAATCAATTTATAAATCGATAAATGCCTCACATTATTATGGTTGGTCACGCATTACTTTCATGGATCATTCAAAAATCACATGGAAAGAAGTATCTTCTTTACCCTTTTCCTCTGTACAATCCTAGGTCCACTTGAACCCTCTTTTCGGTCTGAAAGCTAGTGGAGATTCCTTAATGGATTTGGTAATCTCTACTGGGGCTGTGGATCCATTGTCCTTTCTCATTCTTCGGTGCTTGTTTTTTGAGCTTCATCATATTTCCTCTTTTTCGACATGGCATGAAACTGTTGTTACCTGCTTGTAGTTATTTAGTGGAGTTATCCTAAAAGTTTCCACTTTATTCTCTCACCAAACTGGGAATGAGCTGAGTTAATTGTAGCCTTGTTTAGTCCATCCTATTGTTCTTAGAATGTTAAGCATATTGTATTTCACATTCGACGCTTCATCTACTTTATAGTTTTGCCTTGCATACCCATGAACTTCTTCAACTGAGTCGTTCTTAGAGTTTTCCGTTTTTTATAAGATTTTCTCAAACTATGTAATTTTTAGTTTACAGTGTTCTGCTCCGGATCCATGAATGCCTTGAGTTTCACCCTAGAATGCAACATTCTAACCCTCCGTTCGGTTATTGGATTTTGATAAGAAAAATAAGAAGGAAATTTTTTTCTTTGCTTCATATAATAGTACTCTTTGCTTTCATTTTTAATCCTTTACATTTTTCTTTTACTTTTTCTCAACAAAGTCCTTGTTCCAAACATAGCATAAATGTTGATAGCCTTCAAGCTGTTTCCATGAGGGGCAAAAGAGCATGACTGAAAATTTCGTGTTGAGATGTTCAACCCCATTCTTTAAGAACTCTTTGATTATGCCTGTATGGCATTTCAAATCAAAATAAGTTACTTTAATGCCTTGAAAATCTACATGAACAAGACGAAGTCTGCTGAGATGCAATATTTTTCCATTTGTGAGAAGAGAGGTTCTGTGCTTTATAATTGCGTGATAGTATTATATTTTAAAATGCTCTATAATCTATTGAGGTGTCCTTGGTTAGTATCTGGCAGTAAGGTCAACCCGGAATGATGGGGGCCCTGTGCTAGGTTCTTTGCAGTTGCCTTTGCTGCCAGAGAGCATTTTAGACAGCTCATTTTGAAAAGTGAAGTTAGTTTATTAATTACTGATTCGGTGAAGTCATGATTGAAGGAAAATGATGATCTGTGGTGAAATATTACAGACTTCATTTTTAATTTTTAGGTCAGATTTGGCCACTTGACATTGTGCTTCCCTCTGTATCTGTACAGAGAGAGAGAGAGAGAGAGAGAGAGAGAGAACACGTACTGCCCTTTATTCTTCATTGAACTATGTTTACAGAGGTGAAGGTAGCTATTCTGAATGACACAGAAGAATTACAATGAACTAACAGGAGGGAAGGCCTCTCTGTCCGTCATGATATATAGCTGTTTCAAGATGCTGCCAAAAGTCCTCATAGGATCAGTAGGGTTCTCAGGCATACAAGAAAGCCTCTTGTAACATGTCATTTTCTAAACTCTCTCTCTACTAGTCTCAAAATTGACATGATGCTTAAATTTGAATTTCTGTGAAAGTATGCTAAGAGAAATGGGGTTACTATTGGAGTCATTTGTTACTGTTAACTAGGTAAAGGGACTCCAAGTTGTTGGTTGAATATAGAGTAGGAGCGATGACTGTGATTCATAAAGGTGAGGAACGCACTGACCTTGGTGTTGAGGAATATAAAATAAATATATAATGACTGTCCCTCTCTACAAGCTTAAGCTTTTGGATGAGGTGGTCATTCAACACTTGGGAAAGTGAACTCTTACAATTCTGCTTGTCAAGGCAGTTGATTTGGTTCTAGAAGTGAACTGAGTAAAGTAGCAGACTATGTCGCCAAGACTTGAGGATCTTTATAACTAGCTTGTCATGGAGTTCTCTTGATCTTTTTTGTCCATGCATGAGCATCTGCATGTGCGTATTTGTGTTTGTAATCTTTGTATGCATGAGTGGTTGTATTATACTGCAAATGTTTTATTGTATGTTTATCCATAACAATTTATTTTGAGACTTCTGGAAGCAAAAGCTGCCTCACGGAATTGTATGTTCTCATTTATTTTCCCAGGGTCGTTCTAGCTTGCATCTCACTCATGTGACTTTTAGTCCTAATGGAGAGGAGGTTCTTCTTAGTTATAGTGGGGAGCATGTGTACCTGATGGATGTCCATGCTGGTATGTATCAGCGCTTTATTGGTAGCGTGCTGGAGCCTAAGCTATTTTGTTTTCCTTTATATTTGCTGCTGTTGTTGAAATTCTAGGCTTTTGACTCGCACATGGATCATGAAGTTAGTTTCACTCTGTTGTCTCTAATTTATTCAGGGATCAAAGTCTCTTGATGTTTCATTAACATCAAATATCTATGAGTGGCTTGTTGTGGAGAGTTGATGCCTGTTTGTGAAAAGATCTCATCT